>JACEIK010003741.1:55864-155227 GCA_018107945.1 Datura stramonium | reverse complement strand
CTCTCTTCTCTACAGAAACAATGGCAATGAAGCATAAAGAATCAAAAGCAACTGCCCGGAGAATATTACATGATGAAACATCTGAGTCCGAGGTTGTGCGAGCAGGAAACTCTCCTAGTGGTTCATTTGAGGAGTACTAGACTAATACATCAGACACTGACGAAACCAGAACCACTAGGGCAAAGGAAAAAGCACAAGCTGTAGCACCTATTGCCACATCTGCCCTAGCTCCCCTGTCTGAGGAGGGAGCAAGATAAGGTAATCAGGAGTCAGGAAATAACTCAAATGCAGAAGAAGGGTCTGAGGAGACCCAATCCGGAGAGTCAAGTGGTAGCGATGACTCAGAGGAGGAGACTCCTAATGCTACGCAAGAACAGACTCCGTCTAGAGAAAACCGCACAGTCCAGTGGAGAGTGCCAGGAGCTAGAGAAATTTATGAGAAAGGAATTTCTCTCATAACCAAAAATAAGCCAAGGCGGAGCATCCAGGAAGAACCACGGATCCTCACAAACTCACTGACTAAAGTTGAGGAGATGAAGCGGATATTCATCTTCTATGGCTTCAAGTGGATGGCCAAGACTCCAGCTCAGTATACCGCAGAATTGGTTCAGGAGTTCTACGCCAACTATTTGGCCACCATGGAACAAAAGGCTAAGGAAGGGTAGAAAATAAAAGACCAGCCTCGACTAGAGAGTGTTTTGGTTAGAGGATGAGAGGTAGATATATCAGAGCAGACCATCTCTCGAGTTCTGTATGGACCACAATTCATGCCTACACGAATGATGCCGGAGTATGATCATAGGGTGGAGGCAATGAAGAAAATCAGGAATTTGGGATTGCAGGAAAGGCATAGGCAGCTGCAATGGTTGGCGGGTGTGATTGCTGAGGATAAGGAGGAAGCTAAGGGGTTTACTAGTGGAAAGCAGGTTAGAAAGAACTCACTAAACTTCATAGAAAAAGCATGCTGGACACTCGTACGCCACCGGTTAGCACCTACAGTCAATGAAAACACATTGAGTACTAACAGAGCAGCTTTTTCATCATGCCTCATGTCATGATATTCTATCAATATCCCGAGGATCATCACAGAGAAGATACGTGACCAGGCAGTGGGATTGAGCACTACCATCCCATTCCTGAGTCTTGTATTCAGACTATGCACAGAGGCAGGGGTTCTAGCACGACGAGGCGAGGAGCGTCTGATCGGAGGGCAGAGGATTGCAGACATTGTCCTTATCCAGGATGAAATGAACCCGGTGAGCTGAGCCCGACTTCCCATAGCAGTTCCATTGGTCTAGCTAGCAGGGGTCGCATAGGTGAATGCCCCCACCTTATAGGAGCAGAGAGAGACACCGGCTACATATGCCGGTCATTCAGAGTTAGCTCCTAGCACTTTAGCTGCGCCACAGGCTAGCCTGCAGACTCAGACTCCTGTAGGGCATATTTTAGTGCCTCAAGACTTTCTCCAGAAATTGGCCAAAAGGTTGACCATGGCTGAAAGAAAATTTTAAGCTATGATGTAAAACGTAAAGCCATGGGTAAAAGTGGAGATAGATACAACAGTTCAGGCCCTATATGCTCACTTGGATGGATTTGAGAGCCGGTTCAACATACATATGGTGGAGCATACAGAAACCAGTAGTCTCCGTGAGGAGTTGGGGGCTCTTTGGAGCGAAGTAGCTAAGTTGTCATCACGACAACCGGTAGTCATAATAGCCCCCACTCTTCAAGACTTTGATGCAAAGCTCGATGAGGAGATGGACTTGGCTGCTTATTGGGAGCTGATGGTAGCTGCTGGAGATAAGGGAAAGAAAAGAGCTTCCGAGGATGTTGGAGAGGAGAGTTTGAGGAAGAGAAGGAAGAAGGAAAGGAGATAGCGCAAGTGGGCACGGGCAGAGAGCCTGCAGAATCATGACGCACATATGCCAGAGCTGCAGGAGCGAGCTAGATGAGCAGGCAGCTCTAGCATGACTCTGCTTTATCTTGCTAGTGGCTGTTACCCTTCGGGCGAGCAACCTTCATCCCCAATGACATAGAGGCAGTAGAAGAGGCCGAGACTTTTGAGGGGGTAACCAGTCCCCCTGTGGATACTTCAGTGAGAGTGCCAGCCACCGCTAGCACCATGATTGCAGCGGAGGTACCTCCTCCGCAGGATGATAGGAGCGCCTAGAGCTCCATAGTTATGTTCCCTATGTTCTTGTAGTTCATTTTTGGGGACGAAGCTCAATTTTCAAAAAGGGGAGGGGGTGTACTTATGATTTTTGACATTTTTGGATTTGTTCGAGGTTTTTTCTTGCTATATTTCTTTTCCCTAGGACATGCTATCTAATAGAACCGACATGTTTAGGATTTTATTTTCTAATTTAGTGATTTTTGTTTAATTAGGAAATAACTTAGGAGTACTCAGCCAATGAAAATGCACTAGTTTGGATTTTTGAAAAAAATTGACCCTGTTTAAATTTTTTTGATGCATTAGCTATGTATTTGTGACTGCATGCATGATTTCTGTGGATCTTTTGATGTCATTTAGTTTAGTATCATGAGGAGTCTTGTTAATCCATGTGTAAAACAGACAGGTAAAGTGAATATAAGTCATGTTCCATGAGTGAGTGAGGTGTAATCCTTAGTTCAGTATTGTGATGAAGATCTAGAACTTGCCCGGTTGGTCTCTACATAGGCTAAGGATGGTTGGTTAGGATATCATCATAGAATGTTCTTTGTTAATCTCACTTTTAGCCTAAATAACCCTACAAAAATCATATGATTCCCTTGATACCACTTTTGAGCCTTTAATATACCATTTTTGTTTGATTAACCGATGAACCGTACCCGTTTTTATAATAAACATGTTTTGGCCCTGATCCTTCCTTGGACATTGTGAACCTCAACATAGGCAAAATGCATAAGTTAAGGGTGGCTATAGTAGGTTTAACACCCTGAAACTTTCCTAGAACAAATTCAGACGTTGCATGAAAACATAGGAAAACCAGAAAATTTTCTATCTCAAACGACCCCCACAACAGACCATTGGTGGAACCAACGGACCTTTGTAAAGGGGTCGTGTCTTGCAGTAGGTTCCTTCCAGGGAGAAAATACGAGACCTAGGATGACCTGTTGAACCTAACAATGAGCCATCCTGTCGTCCGTTGGATCCCGAGTTAAGAGGATTTGAACCTAACAATGAGCCATCCTGTCGTCCGTTGGATCCCGAGTTAAGAGGATTTTCGGACCTTTCCCCGAGAGAATGAGAGGGAACAACGGCCCATGGTTACTACCAAAGAGCCATTGCTACCACCCGTCCTCCAGTTCTAGACCCCATTAGTGTGGACCACGAGTGGATACAATGATCCGTTAGTTCTTCCAATGAGTCGTTGTGATGACTCATTGTCTCCATGCCCAATTTTCCTACCTATTCTAACGGAAGGTGTCAATGGCCCGTTCTTTGTTCCAACGGACCTTTTTATCCTCCCGTGGGTCTTTCCAGTGAAGTCAGCTTCAAAATCCAGAATCAACAACAACTTTCAACTGGCTGTTGTTTGAACCAATGATCCGTTCTGAGATCTGTTGTTCAGGGTCAGGCAGTTTTCAGTTCTTTCTACCAGGGGTATTTTAGTATTTTTTCAGCTTTTTAAACTTAAAACCACATCGTTATGGGTTCATCTAGGAGGGAATTAAAGGGTTAGAATGCCCCTTTCCATTCATTTTTCTCTCAACTCCCTCAAGAACATAATGTAAGAACTCTCTGAAAGCACAGAGCAGGAGCAAGGGTTTGATATTCTTCTCAGTTCTTCTTAGGGATTTTCACCAGGGTTTCTTTTATAGGTATGTGGGAATCCGGCAAGGAGATTGTTCTCCCCTTGAGTCCCCATAAACTCTCTCTTTCCACTTTCAGTCCTAGCCTTGAGATTGCAAATTTGAAGATATTGTTATCGTTCTTTGATTAATTCATGTGGAATCCTATACTATGTTAATTGTAGCTATTTTCCACCAGTTTGTAACTAAAATGATGCTTGTTCCAGCGAATTAGAAATTTAGACCTAGCTCTTGAAAAGTCGAAAACTAGAATCCTATTTAAGCATTGAATTTCTTGCATCTGTCAGCGTTAGGGGCTCCTATAATAATTGTGTATGTTCGAAACTCAGTTACATGTATGTTAGTCAGATTCAGCCAGAAATTCTATATACTCTGTATTACTCAGAATTGTCAGTTCAATTTCAGTCAAAACACTAGAATATCCAGTGTTAGTGTTACACCCCGTAAATTCTCGACATGTAGATGGCCTATTCGCATGTTGGCTAAGAGTTTTTGAATGCCATACATGCTAGGAAAAGGCCCGGGGAAAGACCGAATAAGAGATACATCAAACCATCATGAAAGGCCGGGGCAGAGCCCCTTCGCGATGACAACGTCTCTGGAGGGAGACCTCAGCGTTGTACTGCAAGCATGCAGGCCTGTCCAGAGCCAAGTTATAAAGCCTCCAACTTTTGTTTTTAACTTCATTTTCATCATTTAATTCATAACACGAAGAGAAACAGAGGGTGCGAAGGGTTTAAGAAATTTCCTTCGATATGCCATTATACGGTCCAAGCCGGGTATAACCTTGGGTAGTGAGGTATTAGCAGCGAGGAGCATTCCCTCAGGGTTTAGTTTCGTGAAATTCGACTGGCGAATCGTCGTGCTACCGAATTAAGGTAAGTAGAATTGCTCCAAATTAATTGTCAATATACTCCTAGCCCTAAAGTGAGTATTTCTCCCCTTCCGGACTATCGAGAAATAGCGAGTTTTCGACCATTTTCGATAAGCCAAAGTTTGGGCTATATATACCAATGGTGATATTTTCTTTCAGAATATTAACGTATTTAGTTCTAATTGACCTATGTGAATGCAGATTTAAGGAGAAATAGCAGAAATCTTACGGCCGAGCTACGCTAGTTTGTGGAAATCCAGAAGCGAGTATGTAAAGCTAGTTCCTTCGGCAAGTTAGTAATCCTAGTATAACAAATAGCGTGAATTCTAAAGAAAAGAATACTGAGAGAATCGATATTGAGTCAATATGAATCCAGCAAACATGTTTATTTATTATACTATCTTGAGAATAAAGTCGGTAAATCGGTATCGGACCTTGAAATTATTTCAGATATAGTTAGCTCAATAACAGAATCAGTTTAATGCAGAAAAGAGATTCAGAATAGAATATCAAAACAGGGATAGTATTTTCAAATTGAACATTCTTGCTATACGTGATTATTGTTTGTTGAGATGGTTTGCTATATGAGGCACCCTTAGAGCATCTCGCGCCACAGGTTAATACGACGTAATGAAACTCGCTTGACAGAGGGTGAGGATACGTCACTCCAAGTGGCATGTCGTCCGCAGTAAGGACGAAGATGGGATGCAGTATTCCCCATATTAGGAAGATCAGCATAGCAGTATAGCTTACCACTGTTGAGCGCTTGCGCCCACGGGGGTAGATTATAGATACAAATATAGATACAGATTACGAGTTTATAGTTATAGGAGTCCTCAGACTCAAACATAGTTATATCCGGAGGCCACCAGCCCAGAGCTGCAGACCCAAGGGGGCTAATAGAGGTGCTCGTAGTTAGTAGGCGTAGTGGGTGATTTATTTTGGATGATTTTGACCGGGTAGGGAGTATAGATTGTGTGTTGGTTGGCACCTTCCGGCTTATAGGGGGATGGTATAGGTCATTTTGTTATATATATGTATATACTTGATATCCTATTAGCTGATAGATAGCAGGTCGCCATGACGACAGAGTATGCTTCTACCTTACCTTTAAATCACCGGATAAGCTTATTCGAGATTCCATAGTCCAAAACGGTTTTGAGATACTTTCTGCCGAATTACTAGTATTGTTATTTATATTCAGTTGTGTTCAGTTTGCTTTACATACTCGGTACCAGTGGTACTGGCAGCCCGTTTGGGGCGCTGCATTACTTTCCTGCAGATACAAATAGACGAGGAGCATCCCTCGTGATCTAGCCGAAGGCGCGAGTTATTAGCTCCTGTCATCAGTAGCTTGATATTCGAGGTTTATATCATTTTCTTTTGTTGTATAGTACTGGTAGGTCGGGCCCTGTCCCGACCATCTTGTGTATTCTTAGAGGCTTGCAGATTGTGTATATATCTCCCTGTGGTTAGTTGTGCGGTCGTGTAGGGCCGTGCATATGTTTAGTTGTTTGTCTTGATTATGTTGGTAATGGCATATCCGGTCAATGATGGTGACCTTGTTGGTCACGTAGCTGTTAGCATCTGTTTTGATTTAGAAGTAACTAGTCAGCATGGTGGCCTTGTCGGCCAGCATGAGTTTCCCTATGAATGTGATTACGGTTGGTGATGTTATAGTATAGGTATTATAGGCTAGTCGGCCCGGGGCTGTATTTTACAACCGTTATATATAGCCCGTTGATTCCATGAATCTGAGTTAGAGCCAGCCAGGCACCAGATGTGCTTAGGCTCGGTAGTCTATGGTTCAGGTCTAGTAGGGCACCGAGGTGCCAGTCATACCCCCACGGGCGGGGCGTGACGGAGTTAGTCGAAATGTCGAGTGATCGGTTTGAATATGGAATTTCTCGAGGTGTCAGTGGTGCCTCTCAGTTATAAAAATCAGAGCCAGACTTAGATTATAGTTAATTGGTCTGTTACACCCGTAAGATTCCCGGAATCTAGATGGCGTACTCACGTTGGTTAGGCATATTTGAAAGCCATACGTGCTAGAAAGACCGGAAAAGATCGGACGTAAAACCTGTCGAACCACATGAGAAGGCGCCAAGGCAGAAACCCTGCGATGTCCCCGTGTCTGGAGGCGGGGCCACCATGGTAGCTCCGTAACACGTTGAGCCTGTCAGACCCAAGTATATAAAGCCCCACTTCGGTTTATTGTGATATAAACTTAAGATAATTTCAGAAACCGTGAGAAACAACGAGAAGGCGAAGGAGAGAATAAATAATCGTTTGATTACGCTGCCAAACGTAGTCTAAGCAGGAGCATTCCATAGTTTTGTTTCGCGAAATACGGCCAACTGAATTGTCGAGCTACCGGACTAAGGTAAGTAGAATTTCTCCAAACTAGTGTCTATGTGCTCCTAGCCGTAACGTGAATATTTCTGCTTCTGGACTTCTGAAAAATAGCAAGTTTTCGACCGTCTTTCGATAAGCCTAAGTTTAGACGATAATTATATCGAAAGTGACGTCGTCCTTCAGAATAACGTTGTATTTAGTGCTAATTGATGTCTATATGGATACAGCTGGGAGAAATAGGCGGAGTACTAACCGAGCCTCGTCCGACAGTCTAGATAAATCCGGATTAAGGTATGTGAAGTTGTTCTTCGGCAAGTTAGTAAGTCCTTAGCTTTGCGAATCATGGTAAACTCCGTAATTGAGTTCTTGGAGTTGAATATTGAGAGTAGAGTAGAATCTAGTAGATTCTGGTTTCTTAGCGTTAAGAAGTAGCCGTATTGGTTAGAAAGTTAGAAAAGCATACTTCCAAGGGCGAGTTAGCATTCCAGATTCAGTATAGCTTATTGTATGATTAGCAAGCATGTTGTAGAATAAAGAAATAGGTGCCAGAATAAAAGCTAGTAAGTAAATCAGATAGACAGGCAGTTTTCTGGCTACGAGACTATGTCCAGACGAATGAGATATTGGCTACGAATTAGCCATTGAACGAGATAGTATCAGCAGATTAGCCAACAGTTGGGAAGATTTCAAGAATCGAAATTGTCAGTAAAAAGAATGGTATAGTACAGAAAAAGATCAAAACTGAAATAGATTTCAGATAGCCTTTTCAGGTTATACATGCTTGCTATTTATATGGCTATTTGCTTGTTGAGACTTGTTGTGGCGTAGGGGCCCCTTATTGGCGTCCTCGCCCTGGAGTTGGTAATCGTGTCGCCCACTGAGCGGGTGGGTTTACGTCACTCCGAGGAGTGGCATGCCGTCCCAGCTTGGACGAAGATGGGATGAAGCTTTCCCCATAGCGGCACGATCAGCTTTACAGTTATCTCCTGTTGACTTGTTCCGGGGGCCGAGTGCGACTCCGGTTTAAGATAGCCTGTTGAGAGTTCAGGGAACCAGACCCTATCTGTACTTCTGTACAGGAGTCCTCCGGACTCAGACACGGTTATTTATATCCGGAGGCTATGGCCGAGCTGGAGACCAGGGGCGGTAGAGGAGCTCGAGTGGCCGGATGAGTGGGTGACTTATTTACGGTTTTGACTTAGGGTAGGTATATAGATTGTTGCTTGCTTGGTGCCATCGGCTTATGGGGGTTGGTATTGGCTCTTGCTTGCTACTTGTATATCTATTTATGTGCTATATCCTAGCTACTAAAGCAGCCGAGGCCATCCCACGTCTACAGTGCGCCTCCGCCTTATCGATACGGAAAGCATGATTCAGTTCATACCAACACTTCAGATTCAGTTATTTCTTGCTATACAGCTTTGCTAGTTATGCTATCTATATTCAGTTGTTTCAGTTGTATTGGCTGAGATTTGGCATACTCAGTACCAGCTGATGCCCGCGCCCGATGGTATTGCATTACTGCCCAGTACTCATAAAACGAGGAGCGATCCTCGTGATTCAACCAGCTATAGAGTCGTCATCTCTTGTCATCCAGGTCAGTTTTCCAGAGGTGTAGCTCTTTCCTTTTGATGTATAGTATGGGTAGGTCAATTACTGTCCAGATCATTTCCATTGTTACTCATAGAGCTTGCAGATTGTATATATTATATCCACAGCAATTCGATTGAGCTGGTCGTGTGAGGCCGTGCAGTTGTGTAGCTGTTTAGTATTTCTGTTCTTATGTTGGCCGTGTGAGGCCATAGTTTGATATTAGTGGTGACCTTGCCGGTCACGTAACTTTCAATATTTCCTTGTTGAGTCTCGGAAGGCTAGACGGCATGTTGGCCTTGTCGGCCCTTGCAGAGTTCACGATCATAGTATGTTTCTGGTTAGCTGTTATTACAGGCACATGTGGCTATAGGCCCAGATGGCCGGAGGCTGTGTTTACAGCCGTTATATAGCCCTTTATTTCCAGGAACCTGAATGAGAAGCTAGCCGAGGCACCGGGTGTGGCTCAAGCCCACGGTTAGTCGAGTCCTTTTAGGGCACAGGTACGATCCTTACCCCAAGGCGGGCGTGAAAAACTTGGTATCAGAGCAGGTCGTGTCCCAGGGAGTCTGAAAGCTGTGCTAAGTAGAGTCTTGTCTATGGATGTGTTGTGCACCATACTGGCGAGAGGCTGCCTAGGCGTGATTGGATGGTTACTCTTCTTTCTCGATCAGTCGTGCTATAGAGCGGTACAATATAAGGTTTGAGTCCTAAAGCTTATTATTCTTTGTCTACAGATAAGAATGGCAGATCAGCGACACCCTGCCACAGGCACAAGGCTAGACACAACAACAGGAGAAGGCACTAGCGGGATGCCTCGGATTCGGGCGAGTGACCCGATGCGGGCGACATAGAGGCTTCATCCCACCCAGCCATCTCAGCGGTCCCCCTCCCATCAGGAGAGGTTGGGCACTACACCTCCCCGATGGCTCCTATGCCTTAAATCATCAGATCAGAGGTTCAATAGCGCTGTAGTTATGATGGCACAGATGGCCGCTACGCGCCCATTCAGCGCCACACCTTAGCGTGAGTCTTCAGGTGCGTTAGGCAGTTCAGAGTCCGGGAATTTTGGCACTGGGTCCCCCACAATTCACAGGGTCAGTCAGGCAGAGGACCCTCAGGACTTTCTAGATCAGATGCAGAGGATATTCTGAGTTATGCATGACCCGCCCCGAGTACATTGGTGGCGGTATTCCGGTTATGGGATATAGCTATACTGTGGTACGAGGATTTAGGAAAGATTCACGAGGGAGAGATGTTACCCCTCCGACCTGGACCAGCTTCTCAGAGACCTTCTAGACCATTATTTGCCACGAGAGATCAGCTGAGGCCCGGATGGATTGGTTTCTGTATCTAGAGCGGGGGGCAAGGAGCGTACGCGAGTAAGCTTACGGTTTGACTCCTTAGCCGTTATGCTCCAGTATTTCTTGATACTATGCCAGCGAGGATTCACAGATTTATCATGGGTCTGAATCAAATATACTGAGGCATGTATGACAGCGACGTTATGAGAGGATATCAATATCACCCGAGTATGAGCGCTGCTCAGACCATTGAGGGTCTTAGACAAGCGGCAACAAAGTAGTAGACAGACCAGTCGGGAACAGCGCCTCAGAGATAGATCGGACGCGATGCAAAGGGAAGTTCAGAAAGGACCCAGGCTTCGACTATTAGATAGACCCCCTAGACCCCCACCTCCACCACAGCAGCAGCAACGAGGTAGATATGCCCGTAGAGGCGTCAGGCCAGTGGCGGTTCGAAACCCGGTAGATTCCCCTTGTGACGGAGAGAAAGGGAAAGAACAGATTTGCACCCTCACCCTGCCCTTATTGTAATCAACCCTCCAGGAGCTTGTAAATATGGCTCTTCTGGGTGTTATATTTGCGGGCAGGAGGGCACCGAATGAGATATTGTCCGACAAGAGGTCGGGGGGTAGAAGACGGTCGGGGCCGGGGATCCACAGGGCGACGAGCTCCAGCAGCCTCAGTGGGGCGTGGGCCTTCCCAGGCTTAGTGGGCAGAGGCGAGGTAGATCAGGAGCCTCAGTTCAGGTACGGGCTCAAACCGTACTTATGCACTACTAGGAGACATGACTGGAAGGCATCTCCGGATGTAATGCAGGCTTCTGATGACTATTTTTCATGCCCTGCTTATGTATTGATTGATCCAGGATCCAGTCTGTCATATATTACCCCAATTGTGGCTCAAAAGTTCAATATTGCACCAAAATTATTCTGGCCGGCCGCACCCCAGTATCCCACGCTTCAAATCGGTGACTCGATTGTAGCTATGATTTATCGAGGGTGTATAGTAGAGGATTCTTGAAACCGCCAGACTACGTAGATCTGGTGAATTAGAAATGATAGACTTCGATGCCATAATGGTATGGACTGGCTAGTGCCGTGCTATGCCAATGTTGAATGTTGAACCAAGACGGTCGATTCCACTTTCCGGGGAAGCGTGCAAGTGAAAGGGCAGCACAGCTATGCCAAAGGTAGGTTTATTTCCTACCTCCAGGCAGGAAATTGATAACCAAGGGATGTATGTTTACCACCTAGTCAGAGGTTCAGGATGTCGAGCGATCTCGACACTCGGTCTGTTCGGTGGTGAGCGAGTTTTTGATGTGTTTCGGATAGGTTACATTATTCCCAGAAAGGGAAATAGATTTTTCTATTGATCTGTTACCAGGCACTCAGCCTATATAAATTCCTCCCTATCGTATGGCTCCTGCAGAGAACTCAGAGAATTAAAAGGAGCAGTGAAAGATTTGTTAGACAAAGGTTTCATCGAGGCCAGTACTTCACCGTGGGGTGCGCCCATTTTATTTGTAAGGGAAGAAGATGGCTCACTCCGTATGTGCTTATAGATTATCAACAGCTAAATAAAGTTACAGTGAAGAACAAGTACCGCTTCCCAGAATAGATGACTTATTTGATCAATTACAGGAGCAGATACTTTTCTAAGATTGACTTTGCGGTCGGATATCACCAGGTTCGAGTATGTGAAAGAGATATTCCTAAGACGGCGTTCAGGACCCGATATGGAACCTTCGAATTTCTAATCATGTCCTTTGGTTAACGAATGCCCCAGCAATATTCATGGACACGATGAACAGTATTTTCAGGCCATACACGGACCTATTTGTAATAGTGTTTATTGATGACATTATTGTATTTTTCGCTCTAAAACGAATCACCGGACTCATTTTGCGGACAGTGCTCCAGATCTTCAGGGACCGCCAGTTATATGCTAAGTTTTCCAAGTGTGAATTTTGGCTTAATTCAATGTTAGCCTTCTTAGGGCACATTGTGTCGGATGCTGGTATACGGGTGACACGCAGAAAATGAAACAGTCAAATCACGGCTAGGCCTACCACTCCGACTGAAGTCCGTAGCTTTCTGGGATTAGCAGGGTATTACAGGAGGTTCGTTGAAGGGTTTTCAACTGTGCAGCCTCTGACCAAACTGACCCAGAAAACAGCAAAGTTTCAGTGGACAGAGGCATGCAGCGAGTTTCCGAAGGCGAAAGATAGATTGACCTCCGCCCCGATTAGCATTGCTGGAAGGTACAAGAGTTATTCGGTATATTGCGACACATCAGGCGTCGGGTTGGGTTGTGTTGATGCAGCATGGTAAAGTGATTGCATATGCTTCCAGACAACTGAGGAAACACGAGAAGAACTACCTACCCCACGACTGGAATTAGCCGCAGTGATCCATGCCTTGTGAAAATGTGGAAACATTATGTATGAATGTCCATGAATATTTTCACAGATCACAAGAGCTTACAGTATATCTTCCTCAGGGAGTTAAATCTGCGACAACGTCGCAGGTTAGGTACTAAAAGATTATGGCGTGGATATTACTGACCACCGAGAAGAGCCAATGTTGTAGCAGATGCTCTCAGTCGTAAGTCCATGGGGAGTTTGGCGTACTTGCAGCCCGAGCAGCTGGAATTGGTCAGGGAATACATCAGTTAGCTAATCTAGCCATTCGAGTAGCAGAAACAGAGGACAACAGAGCGGTAGTTCGAGAACACCGCCGTGTCATCCCTTAGTTGTGATGAGCGACAATATAGGGATCCTGACCTAGTCAGCTTAAAGATTATATTCCGTAGAAGCGCCAGATTTCCAGGTAACAGAGGATGGAGTGCTGCGTTGTAAAGAACGTCTATGTGTTCCCAATGTTTTAGGCCTCCGCCGATAGATTATGAACAGTACATTGCGCCCGCTATTCCCTCCACCCCGCGCGACAAGATGTATCATGATATCAAAAGAAAACTACTGTTGGCCAGGTATGAAAAGAAATTGCTGAATTTGTAGCCCGGTGTCCTAGCGCCCGCGAGGTGACGAGAACATCGAAACCGGGCGGTTTGACTCGGGACATGGCTGTGCCTCTCTAGAAATGGGAAACAGTAAATATGGATTTTGTATGGGGACTACCCGTACCAGACATAGACATGATTCTATATGGGTGATAGTTGACAGATTAACAAAATCAGCTGCTTTCACCTTTAGTGAAAACTACCTTCTGTTTGAAGATTATGCTGAGTTGTATATCCGAGAAATAGTCTAGATTGCACGAATTACCAGTATCATTATTTCAGACAGAGGAGCACAGTTTTTGGCAGTCGTTTCAGAAGGGTTTGGGTATACAGTTAATTTGAGTACCGCATTCTACCCTCGATAGATGGACGGGCTAGCAGAGCACCATTCAGACGCTCGAAGACTTGTTGCGAGTGTGCTGAACTTTGGTGGTAGATGGGATGAGCATTTGCCTCTAATCGAAGTTGCTTATAACAACAGCTATCACTCAGCTATTCGGATGGCGCCTTTCGAGGCTTTATGGGCAAATGCAGATCGCTGGTTGGCTGGTTTGAAATAGGAGAATCAGCGTTGATTGGGCAGACATTGATCAGCAGTCAGAGGAGAAGGTAAAAACATCAGAGAACGCTATTGACTGCACAGAGTCGCTAGAAATCATATGCGGATATCACGGCGCGAGGCTTTGGAGTTCGTGTGAATGACTGGGTGTTTTGAAAGTATCTCCGATGAAAGGGGTGATGAGATTCGGCAAGAAAGGTAAGCTCAGCCCAAGGTTTGTCGGGCCATACCAGATTCGCAGAAGAATAGGCCAAGTGGCGTATGGTTGAACTTGCCTCGAATTAGAATGCATTCATCCGAGTCTTTCATGTATCATGCTAAGAAATGCTTGGAGACCCTTCAAGAGCATTCCCAGTCCAGGATATCAGGTTACAGAAGAGCTGGCCTATGAAGAGGTTCCAGTAGCTATCCCAGACAAACAGATTCGCAGATTGAGAACTAGATATTGCGTCTGTCAAAGTAGCAAAAATAACGAGACCGAAGGAAATGACGTGGGAGGCTGAGGAAGATATGAAAGCTAGATATCCTCACTTATTCCAGGCCTAGTCAGGCGCTTAGGTATGTCGTATTATTTATGCAGCACTTATAGTTCTATATGTATAAATGAGAAAGATTGAAGTTTAGCTATCAAGTGAATTTTATAGTATGGTGTGGAGTACGTATTGGACTTCTGTATTTCAGGTTTTGGTATAGTCCATATTGCAGGGAAACTCTGCCAGAAATTTTCCCTAAATAGTAAGTTAGAATAAGTTGAGAAGTTCTCTAGATAGTAGTTTTCATTCGAGGACGAATGTTCTTAAGGAGTGATGAGCCCACAAGTGTACAGGTCATGAAGTAATACGGTGGCTCTTTTTAAGAACCGGAATGTCGAACCCACAGGAATAGGCATACGGGGTGAAATCTTTTAAACGTTAATTTACTACAAATACAACATTGAGAACAACAGTGTAAAAAGAAAAGTTTGTGTGTTTTGGTAAGTTATTTTTATACTAAACAAGCTATCTATACAATTGAGTCTTAATTATGGATGAGAGCAGCTTTTGAGGCTACAAAAGAACATGTGAAAAGCTGAACTATCAATATACATGGTTTTATCTTTTCCTCCGGTTGCTAGTCGGAACTAATGCCTATGGATTAAAACTCTCGTATTTAATCCAACTTAAGAATCATGAACCTTCCACCTACATTTTCATGATAAGAAGGAATTCAAGTTCTAGCTATACAAAACCGATTCCACACATGACTAATACGACTTCCAGGTATATTTCTATCCTGAAGGTAAATCAATTCCCAATTTTCCCAAACCAAGAAAAGATATATCCTATTAATTCACAACTTTCCAATTTCTTGCCCTCTCGGGTGAACCCGGACTTTTTGGATTTACATTAACATTGGCCAGATATTAACGTAGTAAGAACAAAAATTAAATAGAACAACCATGGAAGAAAAGAGAAAATAAACCAGCAATCAATAATTACATTTCAACACCAAGTTCATAACCTCAGCAAGAAGGAGAATTAGCCACTCATTTGTGGATTGAACATCGTTAAATGAGTGTAATCATACAAACAATTGAAAGGAAGAAGAAGAAAGGGATAGAGAAAGCCTAGAATTTCGTCCTCGGAACTTCCTGTAACCCACGTTCTTGCTCCACCAGAAGTCGAGAATAATTAAAAATGCCCCTAAGTGCTCTATTTATCTAGGGATAAATTTTCCCGGAATAACAAGCAACGTGTCCACGAGTGTCATAGGCCGCTGCCTCCGTGACACGGTTCAAACACGGAAGCCCTGCGGAAATTTGTCCTTGGAGTAATTGCTTCCAACGTGGCCGACATGCATCCGCGGAGCATAGCCAACGTGCCACGGTACAATATGGACTCCCTCTCTGGAAAATGCAAAGTTTGGAGAATTTAATCCCAACGTGGCACGGCCTGATCGCGGACCCTCGCCGGAATTTGTTAGATTTTCCTTGCATCCGAGGCGAGTGCATCGCGATACTGGCGGCTGTCACGCGGCTCCATCGCGAGCCCTTGTGTTCCTTGCTTCACCAACCGCTTCCTTGCTCGTTCCCGAGTTCATCTTCGATTTCTCCCAACATGTCATTTTCTTCATCAAAAGCATGTTTTTCCTACAAAACAACGCTAATCATGTTGATTAGTATAAAATCACACTTTCGTACAATTTACATGAGAATGTACACACATTATTAGACAAACAAGACAAAAGTTATACATTTTAGTATCGATTTGGCATATAAATATGCCCCTTATCACCTATCCACACTTAAAATCTTGTTCGTCCTCAGAACAAAATACTTATACAACTCATAAAAATTGATATCCCATCATGGCTACTTAGGCTCGACAATCCGAACTACGGTTATACCGATTATGTTCAAAGCAAATCATCAAGAAAAACATGCATAGTATCATTATTACAACGACACTTAATAAATCAAGACCTCCGCACAAGAATTGACTCGATATCCGGCAAACTCATGCATATTAATGACCAAGATATCCGACACAATTTATTCATATCAAACATGTGCCCTCACAGCAGCTAAAGGAGTTCCTGTTTTAATCACATGAACTCTGATGAAATTCATGTCAGGTATATATATGCACACAATTCGCTCACTCTCCCAAACAATTCCCATGCATTGTGTCATGACCCAACTAAACTTGCCTCTAGTGTATTACTCCACTAATATGGATACGTGATGTGATCATGGGACATGAGTTGTAATGTAAGCAACGGAACTAGTATATACTGGGCTAACCAATAATATTAACTAGCTTCTTAAGCGCTTTTCACATCCCATCAAATTCCAAAAATATTTTCTTCCTTCCTCCTTTACTTGAAGTTTATCTTCACCTTACTTATCACCCATCTCTATAACACACCAGTGATCGAAGAGAAAGTTGAGTTAAACAACTTCCTTTCCTTCAAATCTGACATTTCCACCCTCGTGACTCTTTTTTTTTCTTTCTCTCCTTTCTTTTCATCACTTTTGTTTTCTTTTTTATCCACTTACCTCCTTGACACCATGGGAAAATTGTACATTTTCTTGAGCGCTTAAGAGCTTCGAATTTGGTTTAAGGACCCTGAAAAGAAGGGGTTCACTTGGTTACCACACTCTTTTTCGACACAAGAAAAACCAGAAAAAAAAATTTATAAGGCTAAAGGCTCAACGGGCTGAGCGGGGTTTAATCTTCAAGGTAGATATGAAAAGGAAAACAAGAAAAACTTTTGGTTGACTAAGAAATGCCTACATCCTTTCCCTACACTACTTCCCCTTGTTGAAATCTCGTACACACGGCAGGCAAGTTCTAGACAATCGACAATAGCATGGAATAACCAATTCCTCACTATACACTCGATGCACATACTCCAGCTCCAAGATGACTAAGATCCTTTAATCAGCTAATCACAAGAATTCAAAAATTAAGCCTCAATGCAGATCGGAATTCTACGGCATAAGTGTCTTACGTATGTACAAAAATTTTGCATGCTTTCTACGAATCATCTTTGCTATATAATTATTATATGCAACACGCAACAAAGGATGTCGGAGCCATAGAGGTAACAGCATGCATGGGATACAACCAACAATCAACTAAAAAATAAAAGGAAAATTTTTTAAAAAAAAATGAAATATACTACTCCTATACGACTACCTTTCCCTTAAGACAGTCGTCATCCATCCATCATAGAACGGTCACTATTTTACGACTTCGGTTCAATGGGACTCTTCTCGGCAAGGATCGAAAACAAACTCCGAAACCCCAAAAAGAAAAATAGTTACGAAGAAAATTATTATTATTTATTTTTTTTTTTTAAAAAATGTCGATGATTTCGACAAAACTATTTACGTACTGGCTAACAACATTCTAGCACAACAACAATTTCACACAACAATATTTACAACAATGAACATACACATAAAAACGAGTCAAATAAAACAACACGACAACAAAGCAGGGCATGTGCGATGATGTACACAAGAAGGCAAATTCAGCACCTAACTACTCCCACCCCACACTTCCAAATCGACACTGTCCCCAGTGTTCATACAATTACTAAATAGAAAGGTGGATTCGTGAAACTCCACGATCGGTCAAGTATTCCACTTCCTCATCAAGTCTCTTACCTCATCCCCCATATCATAGTCTCCACCTCATCCCCTCTGACTCCAACGTCGGAATCCTCGCGACGTGTCTCCTCGTCCGTGGGGACGTCATCATCAATAGGCTCCACAAAAGCTGGGCCCCACACCGACAAAGCGCCCTGGCGTTCTCGCCAAATGGGTAATCCGGTGAGCTGCCATAGCTCGTCCTCCGTTGCCAGTCTCCCGCCTATGCGTAGCTGGAGCATCTGTATCCCGAACATGCAGGACATATATTGATCGTCCCGAGCATGTCGGCTCGGCCAATGTGAGAAGCAGGCCCGTGGGTGGTATCGGGTGCCTTAGTTTTTGTGACATCAATGCGACACCGCTCCATACGCGGGATGTAATCTAGGAGCCTCCTCCTCAACCTCAGAGCCCCTCAGGAACGTCATCGGTAGCCCGCCGAATCCGTACCTGTGCCCATGATGCAATCGGGCCCTCTTCATGGCGGATATGATCACCGCCCCAACATTTATCTCCGGCCCTTTCATCGGGGCGTATACCAAGCATACCCGATCCGGGTCACATCTGTCATGTACACCCCGGAATCAAGCAGGAGCAAACTATTTTAAGCGAGATTCTGGCTTCCTGTTCATGTGCATAGGGCGGCGGCATCGATGGTAGCCCCTCTCCTTGTCTTTGCTCCAACGTGCAGTGGATCAGCTCCACATAATGTCGATATCTCGCATAAGGTGGAGTGATGTTCAGCTGTCGGGTACGTAGGCGTCTGTGTTGCGCCCCTAGGATGGCATTGAGGTGGTGAGGCTCCAATGTGACAATTTGGCCCACTTATCTTGATGGTGTGACTCCTTAATGTCGGGTTCCGGTTGGCCTAGAATTCCCGGATTAAGTGCGGTTGCACTCCTTGGGCTCGTCGAAAATGAAACGTAGCCCAGCAGCGTCAATCCTCTGCACCATCCGGGGGAACTCTTATGCCAATGGTTCCCGTGCAATATGTTCCTCGGGGAAGTATTTGTTTTCTTTATGTTTGGTGTACCACTTTTTCCCCTCTTCAGTCACCCACCGTTTTCCATATTGGCGGCGCTGGCCGTGGAACTGCGGTGCTGCTGGGACTGCTGCTCCCAGTCTCAGTCTTTTCTTCCGGCATACGATGTTGATGCGCCTTTCGCTGTCCTGCCTGCTAGACATTGTCTCATCCAAAACTCAGGCAGTAACAATGTTAGTCGAATTAAACTTAGCTTTTGACTAAGGTTGGGTTTTGGCTCAGCTCACCCACACATAGTCTTTAGCTCACATTATGCATTTCGGCAAGAACACCTTTATTCTAATTTACAAGAAGATACAAAATCTAAAACACTAACAAAAGTAAAAAAACATAAACAAAATGCCTTCGTGCCTTCTTAAAATTCAGCGGTATAACCTCAATGTACTACTCAGACTTCGTACAGCTAATTCCAACATACTATCAATAGTCATTTCATTACCTGGCATTCAGCTAGAAGAAAACAAGAAAAATAAGAATATTCCACAAACTCAAAACTAAAGCAATTCCCCGATTTTCATGTAATTCGATAAGTTCTTGGAATTTCACCCAGTTGCACCCCGATAATTGCATCGTTTCTTAGGCATACACGATAAGCATCAACACAATTCCAATTCACCCAACATGCACAACCCACAATTTTTCAACAATTCCTCTTCAATTCAATTTTTCAACTTCACAATCTAACCCTAACTCCAATTTAGCACAAAATTCATTTAAGCATGCAATTAACAAGTTCATATATGATCACGCTTGATACTACGAACAAACATTAACAACAACCCAAATGTATTTAAGCTCAATTTTATGTCAAGGGCATGGATTCTTCCTAGTTCATGCTAGAAATCGAAATTTTAGCTAAAAATTGAAGTTGAGTTCAAGAACATACCTTTGATTTGATTAAGACGAAGAAAAGTTGAGAAATTACACTCCTTATGTCGTGACACGTTGAGGAGGGGATTTTGGGGTATTGTCGCGGAGAATTTAAAGAAACATAGGAGAAATGAGGGGTTTTGGGTTTTTAAAAAGTGGGAAAATCATGAGGTCGCCCGGGCGGCCCGGAGTGACCCGGCGATTAACCGTCAGCGTGTCACGGAGGTAACGCGGGCATGCCCTCCGTGACGCAGAGCCTCGCGCAGGCATTCTGAAATTTTTAAAATTCCAGAATTTGCCTTCAACGTGTCCCACGAGGAGGAGTAACGAGGCCTCACCGTGACAAGTTATCATGTGAGCTCAACTGTTTTGCCACTTAAAATTTTTTCTTACCTCATTTATCTCCTTTGCATTCCTTTGCATTTTTTTCCTCCGTTCAACCTGTAAAACATCTTACCACATGAAATCGGTTAGAATTCCAAAGTTGAAGAAATTGAAAAATTAAAAATATTTTTATTTTTTTTATTTTTTTTATTTTTTTTAGATATTAAATAAAAAATAAAAAAAATAAAAATCTTTTTCTTTTCTTTTTTTTTTCTTTTTCTATGTACAATCTACAATTACATTTCACGGGTTGCCTCCCGTGCAGCGCCTAGTTTACCGTCTCGGCTTGGCGTGGAATTTGAGCTCATTACGCCCTAGGGTGATGGGCGTTTTCTCCGCAGCGTCCCCCACCCTCATCAAGCTTACCTCTATCGGGGGGCTCTCCCTTTCGTTCTCGTTGTTCAATGCCTTGAGCAGCACTCAGTTGCTCAAGCGTTGATCAATAAAGAGTTCTTCGTACCCGGCCGGGAGCTTGGTGGCCTTGTACACATCGAACACCTCCACCTTGTCATGTGCTGCATGAATTCTTTGACACTGCAGCTACATCTATAGCGCTTTCCCGGTTGCCAAGAAAGGTCGTCCCAAAATAAATGGGACTTTCGGTCCTGGCTTAAAGTCCAGCACAACAAAATCCTTTGAGGTAGGGAGCCGACTTGCACTAGCACGTCCTCCACAATACCGTCTGGTCTTCTGAGAACGATCCGCAAGTTGAAAAATCACTGTTGTAGGTCTAGGACTTCCTAGACCTGGCTTCTTGAATACCGAGGTTGGCATCAAGTTAATGCTCGCTCCCAAATCACATAAACCGCGAGCTCGGATACTTTGCCCGATTGTTAATTGAATTGTAAGGCTCAAGGATCTTTGAGCTTCGTGGGCAGCGATTTTGTATGGGAAGTCTCCTCTGTAAGGGCCACCGTGGCATATTGATGGCTTTGCTTTTGTTGTACGATGTCCCTTAATATATTTTGCATGCCAGGCACTCCTGCAAAACATGAACAAGAGGTAAGTTAATATGTACCTGTTTGAGCACCTCCATGAATTTCTTGAAGCACGCCTCCTCCTTGTGCTTCTTTAATCGTTGAGGAACGGTGGAGGTCTTTTGGTTCAGCGTCCTTGTTTTTTCCCCCTCTCATCATTCTGCTCTCTCTCCGCTTCTGCTACTCCCGACTGTTGAGGTGGTCTTTCGGGTTCCACCTCCTTCAGCACAAGCCACTCCTCGTGGTCTTTGCATTTACCTGCTTGGGGTTGGGATGCATTGTCCTTTGAGGGAGTCCTCCTCTAGGCCTGGTGTTCTGGGCTCCAGCAAATTGCCCAAATTGATACTCCAGTGCCTTGGTAGCTAGCTGAATATTTTTAACATCGGCTGCCAATTTGACATGGTCAGCCTGCAATTGAAGACTTGGCTGGCTACCAGCTGCTTGAACATCTCCTCAACGGGTGATGGTGGTGGAGGAGGGCATTGTTATTTACGTAATGTGCCTGATAGTTACTGGCCCTCCTTGATTCCTGCATCCCTCCCTCCTGGCTCGAGGTTTGCGGAATGCACAAGTAACATTGCTAGCATGGGATTGCCACATCGCGAACCGGCCTGGCCATAATACCTCGAGCACTAATACTGCCCATTGGTGGATTCTGTGGTTTGCTCCATGATAGTTTTGTACGAGCAACTGCAGACTCTCCTAGAGCTTCTCTCCGTTGACGATGAAACTGTCGTTAGGCTCTAAGGATGGATCACCAAACCTTTGTCTCTTGCCAGTGTTCAACAGAATCTGTTTTCTGCAAAATACAGGCTAAGACCAAGTTGTCAACACTAAAATATTGAAATAGCAAACTAACACGTAAAATAAAAATAAAAATAAAGAAAGTTTCACCAATTGCCTATTCCCAGCAACGGCGCCAAAAACTTGATGAGCCCGCAAGTATGCGGGTCGTACAAATGTCTGGTGGCTCTTTTTAAGAACCGGAATGTCGAACCCACAGGACTAGGAATACGGGGTGAAACCTTTTTAGATGTTAATTTACTACAAATACAACAGTGAAGACAACGGTGTAAAGAAAGTTTGTGTTTTGGTAAGTATATTTTTATACTAAACTAAGCTATTTATACAATTAGTCTTAACTATGGATGAGAGCATGCTGAGGCTACAAAGAACATGTGAAGAAACGAACTATCAATATACATGGTTTATCTTTTCCTCCGGTTGCTAGTCGGAACTAATGCCTATGGATTTAAAACTCTCGTATTTAATCCAACAGAATCATGAACCTTCCACCTACATTTTAAGTGATAAGAAGGAATTCAGTTCTATCTATACAAAATCGATTCCACACATGACTTCAATACGACTTTCAGGTATATTTCTATCCTGAAGGTAAATCAATTCCCAATTTTCCCAAATCAAGAAAAGATCATATCCTATTAGTGCAACTTTCCAATTTCTTGCCCTCTGGGTGAAACCGGACTTTTTGGATTTACATTAACATTGGCCAGATATTAACATTAGCATTAAGAACAAAGAATTAAATAGAACAACCATGGAAGAAAAGAGAAAATAAACCAGCAATCAATAATTACATTTCAACACCAAGTTCATAACCTCAGCAAGAAGGAGAATTAGCCACTCATTTGTGGATTGAACATTGTTAAATGAGTGTTAATCATACAAACAATTGAAAGGAAGAAGAAAGGGATAGAAAAACCTAAGAATTTCGTCCTCCAGAATTTGCCTGTAACCCACGTTCTTGCTCCACCAAGTCAGAATAATTAAAAATGCCTAAGTGTTCTATTTATACTGGGATAAATTTTCCCGGAATAACAAGCAACGTGTCACGGAGTGCATCGCGGGCGCTGCCTCCCGTGACACGGTGCACTAAGCTCACGAACCCTGCAAATTTTCCGCCCAGTGAGCTCTTCCAATGTGGCACGACATGCATCGCGAGCATATCCAACGTGCCACGGCACATTCGCGAACCCTCTCTGGAAATGCAAACTCTGGAAGTTAATCCCAACGTGGCACGGCTGATTGCGGACCCTCAATTTATATGGAATTTCCATCCCAGGCAGAGTGCATCGCGATGGCAGCGTGTCACGGCTCCATCGCCCGGAGCCCTTGTGATCCTTGCTTCACCAACCTTCTCTTGCTCCGTTCCCAGTTCTGTCTTCGATTTCTCCCAACATGTCATTATTCTTCATCAAAAGCATGTTTTTCCTACAAAACAACGCTAATCATGTTAGTTAGTATAAAATCACACTTCCGTACAATTTACATGAGAATGTACACACATTATTAGACAAACAAGACAAAGTTATACATTTGAGTATCGAGTTTGGCATATAAATATGCCCCTTATCAGAGGAGAATGTTACCTCGTAAGATTCGGCATCTAGATGGCCTACTCGCGTTGTTAGGCATATTTGAAAGCCATATGTGCTAGAAAAAGGCTCGGGAAAAGATCGGACGTAAAACCTGTAGAACCACCGCGAAAGGCGCCAAGGCAGAGCCCCTGCGCGATGGCACCGTGTCAACGGAGGTGGGGCCACCGCGTTGGCTCCGTGACACATTGGGCCTGTTCAAGCCCAAGCAATATCAACCCCCACTTCGGATTATTGTGATATAAACTTAAGATAATTTCTAGAAACCGTGAGAAACAGAGAGAGAAGACGAAGGAGAGAATAAATAATCGTTTGATTACGCTGCCAAATGTAGTCTAAACTCAAATTAACCTCAGTACCGAGGTATTTAGCGAGGAGCATTCCCACGGATTTTTTTTCGCGAAATACGGCCGACGAATCATCCGAGCTACCGGACTAAGGTAAGTAGAATTGCTCCAAACTAGTGTCTATGTGCTCCTAGCCGTAAGAGTGAATATTTCTCCCTTCTGGACTTCCCAGAAATAGCAAGTTTTCAACCTTTTTTCGATAAGCCTAAGTTTTAGGCTATAATTATAGAAAGTGACGTTGTCCTTCAAAATAACGTTGTATTTAGTACTAATTGATGTCTATATAGATGCAGCTGGAGAAATAGCTGGAGTACTGACCGAGCCTCGTCCGACAGTCCGAATAACTCGAGTTAGGTATGTGAAGTTGTTCTTGGCAAGTTAGTAAGTCTTAACTGCGAATCATAGTAAACTCCGTGAGTGAGTTCTCGGAGTTGAATATTGAGAAATAAAGTAAGTCTAGTAGATTCTGGTTTGCGTTGCCGTATCGTATTCAGTCCGAAAGTTAGAAAAGCGCTGCGCCAAAGACGCTGATTAGCATTCAAATTCAGTATAGCTTATTGTATGATTAGCAAGAATATTTGTAGAATAAAGCGTTTTCGAGAATAAAAGCTAGTAAAAAGTAAAATCAGATAGACAGACAGTTTTCTGGCTACAGACTAGCCATTCAGACATATGAGATATTGGCTACAGATTAGCCATTCAGACAGATATCCTGGCTGCAGATTAGCCAACAGTTAAGGAAATATTTTAAAGATCAATAATCGGTAAATCGGTATAGTACAGAAAAAGATCAGAATAAGAAATCATATTTCAGATAGCCTTTTCAGTTATACATGCTTGCTATTTATATGTGCTATTTTCTTGTTGAGACTGTTGTGGCGTGAGGCCCCTTATTGAGCATCCTCGCGGCCCTGGGTTGGCAATCGTGTCGCCCACTGAGCGGGTGGGTTTGCGTCACTCGAGGGAGTGGCATGCCGTCCCGGCTTGAGACCGAAGATGGGATGAAGCTTTCCCCACTGCCTTTGATCGGCCCTTACGATTATCTCCTGTTGACTTGTTCCAGGGAGCAGGTGCAGCTCCGGTTTCAGATAGCCCTGTTGAGAGTTCCGCGGAACCAGACCCTATCTGTTACTGTCTGTACAGAGTCCTCCGGACTTCGGTTTCTGATTATTTATATCGGAGGCTATGGCCCGGCGGGAGACCCGAGGCGGTAGAGGCTCAGTGAGCGAGATGAGTGGAGTGACTTATTTTGGCAAGTTTTGACCCGGGTAGGCTATATAGATTGTTGCTTGCTTGGTGCCATCCGGCTTATGGGGGTTGGTAGAAACCTTTCTTGCTACTTGTATATCTATTTATGTTCTATATCCTAGCTACTAAGCAATGGGCAATCGCGTCTCACAGTGCGCCCCTCCTCCGACTTATCATTACAGAAAGCATGATTCAGTTCATACCAGCTGCTTCAGATTCAATTCAGCCCTTAACTTGCTATATAGCTTTATTCAATTATACTATCTATATTCAGTTGTTTTTAAATTTTATTATTTCAGTTGCTTTGCATACTCATTGCAGGCCAGTGCGCGCCCAGTGGGGCGTACCACTGCGGTACTCATAGATGAGGAGCGTCCTCGTGATTCCAGCCAACTATAGAGTCGTCAGCTCCTGTCATCCGGAGTCTGATTTCCAGAGGTGTAGCTCTTTTCCTTAATGATGTACAGTATGGGTAGGTCGGGGCCTGTCCCGATCATTTTCATTATTACTCATAAGAAACTGCCCAGTTATTATATTATATCCTCAGTGATCAGTTGAGCCGGTCGTGTAGTTGTGTAGCTGTTTATTATTTCTGTTCTTATGTTGGCCGTGTGGGCCATTGTTTGATAGTAGTGGTGACCTTGCCGGTCGTAGCTTTCGGTATTTCCTTGTTGGGTCTGTGAAGACAAGACAGCATGGTGGCCTTGTGCGGCCCGCATAGGTTCACGATCTTGAGTATGTTTCTGGTTAGCTGTTATTATAGGCACAGGTGGCTATAGGCCCAGATGGCCGGAAGCTGTGTTTACAACCGTTATATAGCCCTTTGTTTCCAGGAACTTAAGATAGAGCTAGCTAGGCACGGATGTGCCTCGGCCCACGATTAGTAGTCGAGGTCTTCTAGGGCACAGGTGCCCAGTCATACCCCCCAAGGCGGGGCGTGACAGGTCCATTAGGCAGTCATGAAATTTTATTTATATACATTTATAGCTCACAGACCCGCCCCAGGACCCCAGTTCGGATTTACATTTTGTTCTTAGACGGTTATGACGCTTCCAGATAAGCATAAGCAACTCTGGCTAGTCTAGGAGCAGTTTCAGAATCTGGTCAAATAAAGACTCTCAAGTACTTTCAGTTATATTTCCCTGACTAGTCCTGGACCCCAGCTCCAGGCAGCCAATAACGGTTCGGTATAGGTTTTCCGATTGGGAGTAGGACTTAGCACCAAGTGAGCCAGGGTTCCAGCGCACCCAGGTTCCTAGAACTACGTTGCTAGTGTCTGTTACAGTATTACTTGGCTTGATTGGCCCCAAACTTTTGTGATCATCCAGTTCATGCCTTTATACTCTAGAAGGGTATATTGTGTCCTACGAGATAGGGTGTATACCTCGGACTCCACGTCTATCTCAAGTGGTTATATATCGGTTATAGACTCTCCTACTAGTCAGTCTAGTCTAGTTTTCGAATAAGCAGTTCAATTCAGTTTCAGCTCAAGCAGCTTAGCTCAGTTTAGTACAATATCGTAGACTTAGAACTTCCAAACTTAGGGCATGTCTTTTACCACCAACGGGAGTCATCATAGGCCATCTCGGTTACGGATTATTCGATTATGTTTATCAAGTTGGTCACTGCATGTCATCTCAATTTAGTCATCTATATATTTATCATTATGCTTCTCTCACTTACTCAGTATATTCAAAGTATTGACGCGTACTTTTATGCTATATCGTTTCGTGCCTCTGACCCAGGGTTCTCCGGACCCGGCTACCATTAGCCGATTCATTTGGATCTCTCTATCAGTAGCAGCAGTGAGTCCTCATATCCCAAGGTTGTTATTTCATTCATTTCCAGTTTTCTTATCATTTTTTTAGTTAGACCTAGAGTTAGCTGGGGGCTTGTCCCGGCAACTCCTCAGTTAGATGGCTTTAAGTCACAGACTTGATTTCGGTCTCGGATATTTTAAATCTCTATGTTTAGTTTTTAATTTTCAAATGCTGTATGTATTATTCCCAAGCTTCCACTATGCATGTTTTACTCAGAATACCAGTATATGATAAACCAAGGGTTGACTTGGGGTTACTTGTGACTCCAAGTACCGTATTCCATCCAGGGTTGTAGACTAGGATGTGACAAACTTAGTATCGAGAGCCCTAGGTTTAGAGTATCCTCGAAAAGTCGAGAGCCACATTAAGTAGAGTCCTTTTCATGGGTGTGACACGCCACACTTATGACGGGAGGCTGTAAGGTGTTATTAGGAAAAACTCTCCTTTTCTTCATATTCCCTTATCGTGCGTTAAGTTCAACTCCAGAAATGCCCTTCTAACTCATGCTCTATTTCATTTGAATTAATCATTCCTCCTAGACGGAGTAATGGAAGAAGGGCGTGCGCCAACTGACCTGCCCACCAGCTCCCTCAAGATGATTCCATATCTACCGCTGAATTCAGGAGGCCATCCAATTGTGAGCCCAAACAGTCACCAACTAGGTAGACAGCAGGTGGTGCCACGATGAACATCAACAAGATGCCACTGCAAGTTTGTGAGGTGCAGAATTTTACTCGAATGAATCCTTTGTCTTTTGGGATCCAAAGTAGGGGAGGACCCTCAAGAGTTCATGGATAGAGTGGGAAGATTACCCATATTATGGGTGTAGAATTGCCCTCTGAGAGTGCCGACCTAGCTGCCTACCAGCTTAAAGGGTAGCCCAGGTTTGGTATGAGCAATGGAAGGATGGGGCGACCCGCGAGCAGGACAGTGGAGTGGGAGTTCAACAACCTTTATGGATAGAAGGAATGTTTCCTTGAGAGCTGGGGAGGCCAAGATATGGAGTTTATGAACTTGAGGCAAGGAAATAGAACAATGGAGGATGCTCTGGAGTTTACCAGGCTATCAAGTATGTACCGAAGATGGTAGCCGAGACAAGGGCTCGCATGTTGAAATTCATGAATTGGTGTCAAACACGATTCTTAAGGAGTGCGAGAACAACAGTGCTGATTGGAAACATGGATCTCTCTAGTCATGATTGTCATACTTGATAGATTGAGGACGAAAAGCTGAAGGATATGGAGTGAAAGAACAAATCGGCAAGGACAACCCCAGTCAGATTACGACCATCAGAGGTTTGGTGGTGGTAGCCGCCCACAACAGCAGCAACACTAGCAACAAGGTCCCCCAACACCCAGTTCAGCCAACGCCTCTACCTTTCCAGCCACGTTAGGACCGGAGAGGGTGGAGCATCTGGCTCTCAGTCTCAGACTCACAATACCAAGAATAGGTATCCAGCTTGCCCCAAAGTGCGGCAAGAATCACCCCGAAAGTGCCTTCAGGAAAAGGGTTGTTTGGGTCTGGACAGCTTGGACACAAGCTTAGGGATTGCTCGTCAACAGGGTGAGGGAGATCACAACCCACCACATCATCAGCTAGCAGGCCATTAGCTCAGCGGGCTAACACAGTAAGTACAGATGGTGGTCAGCGCCAGAATCATTTCTATGCTCTATCTTCCCATCAGGATTAGGAAAACACACATGACATAGTTACTGGTATGTTACGTCTCTTCCATCTAGAGGCGTGTATACCCTTTTTCGATCAAGGAGCCACTCTTTCGTTCATGACTCCCTATAGTAGTCCAGTTCAACATCAGTCAGAGGTCTCTTAGAACCATTCTCAGTCTCCACCCGATTGGCGAGTCAGTTAGAGCCAGCCGGGTGTATGCTTCCCCGATCTCGATCTGAATAAGGATTATTCCAGCACGTCTTGTAGGTGCCATGATCAACTTTGACCTTATTCTAGCCATAGATTGCTTTACTCCTTCTATACCTCGGTTATTGCAGAACTAGACTTGTCGTGTTCTAGTTTCCAAATGAACCAGTGTTAGAATGGACAGGCAGCAGTTCAATGCCCAAGGGTAGGTTTATTTCCCTACACTTAAGGCCCAAAAACTCATTTCCAAGGGATGCATTTATCATCTAGTTGGGGTCAAGAATTTCAACTCCAGAGACCCCAACCATTCGAGATATTTCCCATGGTCCTTGGTTCCCAGATTTATTTCCTGGCCGATCTTCCAAGTTCCTTCAGGCAGGAAATAGATTTTAGGATAGATCTTCTTCTAGATACTCAGCCCGTCTCCATCCCTCCTTATAGAATGGCTCGGTGAGCTTAAGGAGTTGAAGGAACAACTAAATGATCTCTTGACAAAGGGTTTCTCGGACAACATCTCTCCACCAAGGGTGCTCCAGTACTATTCGTGCGTAAGAAAGATAGTACCCTCAAAATGTTAATAGATTACCGCTAGATGAAAAAGTCACCCAATCAAGAACAGGTATCCCCTACCCCGTTGATGACCCATTCGACCAACTTCAGGGAGCCGATTGTTTCTCAGATCGATATCATGTTAGGTACCATCAGCTAGGAGTCAGAGAGTGTGACATACCGAAAATAGCTTTCAAAACTCGAGTATGGCCGCTACGAATTTGTGGTGATGTCCTTTAGATTAACAAACGCCCCAGCAACCTTCATGGATTTAATGGGCAGGTTTTTCAAGAAGTATCTGGATATGTTCGTCATTGTATTTATTGACAACATTATAGTATACTATAGAAATGAGGAAAGAGCATGCCAATCACCTAAGTTAGCATTACAGGCACTCAAGGACTGCCAATTATTCACCAAGTTCAGTAATTGCAAATTCTAGTTAAAGTCCATGACTTTCTTAGGTCATGTGGTCTCAAGTGAAGGAATACAAGTAAACCCTCACAAGATAGCAATAGTGAAGGATTAGCCCAAACCTACCTCTCCTACTGAAATCAGGAGTTTCTTGGACTTAGTGGATTATCACCGATGGTTTGTGAAGTCTTCTCCTATATAGCATCTTTCCTCTGACTAAGTTAACTCGAGAAGAAGGTAAAATTTCAGTGGTAAGCTTGAGTGTTAGACTAGTTTCTAGGAGTTAAAAACTTGACTCAACACTGCTCCAGTTTTAACCTTGCCGGAAGGAACAGATGGGTTGGTTGTTTATTGTGATGTTTCAAGAGTCAGACTTGGCTAAGTTTTGATGTAGCGGTGTAAAGTGATAGCCTATGCCTCCATACAACTCCAAAGTACATGAAGAATTATCCAACTCATGAATTTGGAGTTGGCAGCGGTGGTTTTGCACTAAAAATATGGAGGAATTACTTATATGGAGCTCACATAGGTCTTGTTTACAGATCATGAAGTCTTCAGTACGTTTTGAGTCAGAAGGATCTAAATCATAATAGAGGAAATTGGTTGGAGTTACTAAAGAAATATGGCATGGCATCACTGCCACTGAGAAAATAATGTAATGTGTTTGTTACTAAGCGAGATATCTATGAGTGTGCTCATATTAGAAAATAAAAAGAATATAGATGTTCACAGACTAGCTGGTTGAAGTTATAGTTCAATCAGAATAAGGTGATTCATAGTGGGTCGGATTCATTCTTGGTAGTTGAAGTTAAGTCCAGACAAGATGAAGATCCAGTTCTACTTAACTTAAGAGCAGTTCTCAGAAAGGAGGTTGAGGCTTTCTCCAATGGGGAGATGGTGTGCTCCATTACCAAGGAAGGTTGTGTGTGCCGGATGTTGGTGAGTTGAGATAGCCGAATGCGCATTTTGAACACACAGCTTGAATACTCCATTCACCCCCATGCTACAAAAATGTATCGTGATCTGCGGGAGATTTACCGGTGGAACAACATGAAGCGAGACATTGTTGAATTTGTAGCCAAGTGCTGAACTTCCGGCAAGTTAAAGTGGAATACCAGAAACTAGGAGGTATGACTCGGAGATATCGGTATACCCATATGGAAGTGGGGAAGAAGTAAACATGGTCTTCATTATGGGTCTACCTCAAACTAAATCGGCAACATGATTCAATCTAGGTGATAATAGACTGGATGAGCTAAGTCAGCACATTTCCTCCCGATCAAAACCATAGATTCAGCTAAGGACTATGCTAGGCTTTATATCCGAGGAACTAGTTAGACTTCATGAGTGCCATTATCCATTATCTTAGACGAAGTACCCAATTCACACTCTCACTCCACGGAAGTCTTTTCAGAATTGACTAGGTACCCAGGTCAAGCTCAGCATAGCCTTTCACCTGTAGACCGATGGACAAGCTGAGCGGACCATTTATACCTAGAAGATATCTTGAGGGATTGCGTGATCGGATTTCAAGGGGCTGTTGGGATGACCCTTGCTCTCATTGAGTTCACATACAACAACAACTACCACTCTAGCATTTAGATGGCCCCATTTGAGGTATTATATGGTAGGCGGTGCGGAGATCTCCCTTGGTGGTTTTAGGTTGTTGAAGCTACTCTAATAGGGCCAGACTCAGTTCATGAGGCAATGCAAAAAGTTCAGCTCATCCGAAGGTTGAAAAAACAGCCCAGAGCTGTCAGAAATCTTATGCCGATGTGCGGGAGAGAGAGTTGAGTTTTACGGTTGGTAGTAGGTATACGAAAATATCGCCCATGAAAGGGGTGATGAGGTTTTGACAAAAAGGAAAGATCAGTCCTAGCTATGTGGGACCTAAAAGAATTCCTGAGACGAATCGGCAATGTGGCCTATGAGCTATAGTTACCTTCAGAGTTGGCAGGTGTGCACCTAGTCTTCCATGGCTCACTACTGAAAAGTGCATTGGTGATCCAGCGATTGAAGTTTCCATTGTATAGTGTGGAGATAAAAGATAGTCTCTTACGAAGAAGTTCCGGTTCGGATCCTTGATAAATGGGTTCATAAGCTTTGAAATAAAGAAATGGCTTCGGTGAGAAAGTTTTGTGGAGAATCAACTAAATTAGAGGGAACCACATGGGAAGCAGAAGCAGACTTGATGACAGATACCCACACTTGTTCTCTCGATTAAGTTCAAAGATTAGAGGTACTAAATCCTTTCTCAGTACTCTACTCGGTTATTATCATCAGCTCTATTTAGATTTCCTATGTTCATCCTAGTTGCATAAGCTCTGTTAGTATGGTTAAATCAGTTTGGGGTCGATTACTCCTTCGCCAAATCAGTTCATAGTATCAAATTTTAAATACAACTCTTTCTAGTTTTGGTCTTCATTCGAGGACAAATGATCTCAAGGGGGAGATATTGTAACACCCCAAAACTTTCCTAGACCAAATTCAGACGTCGCATGAAAACATAGGAAAACCAAAAAAATTTCTATTTCAGACAACCCCCACAATGGACCATTGGTGGAACCAACGGACCGTTGTAAAGGGGTCGTGGGTTGCAACAGGGTTTTCCAGGAGAAACAGCAAGACCCTAGGCGCAACCTGTTCAACCTAAAAACAAGCCGTCCTGTCGTCCGTTTAATCCCGAGTTTACAGGATTACCGGACCTTTCCTAAGAAAGGAGAGGGAAAAATGGCCCGTGTTACTACCAGCAGGCCATTTCTACCACCCGTCGTACAGTTCTAGACCCCGAAGTGTGGACCACAAGTGGATACAGCGACCCGTTCTTCCAACGAGTGTTATGATGACTCATTGTCTCTATGCCCGAATTTTCCTACCCTTTCTAATGGAAGAGTTTCAATATTGGCCCATTCTTTGTCCCAACGGACCGTTTTATCTTCCCGTGGGTCTTTCCTGTGAAGCCAGCTTCAGAATCCAGAACCAACGAAAACTTTCAACGGGCCATTGTTTGAACCAATGACCCGTTAAAGAGATCCGTTGTTCGGGGTCAGGCGGTTTAAGTTCTTTCTGCTAGGGGTATTTTAGTATTTTCTAGCTTTAAAACTTGAAACCACGTCGTTTTAGGTTTGTATAGGAGGAATTAAAGGGATTAGAATGGCTCTTTCCATTTCATTTTTCTCTCAACTCCCTCCAAGAACATAACGTAAGAACTTCTCTGAAAGAACAGAGCAGGAAGGGTTTGATATTATTCTCAGTTCTTCTCAGGGACTTTCACCAGAGTCTTCTATAGGTATGTAGAGATCTAGAAAGGAGATTGTTCTCCCGTTGCGTCCCCCAAACTCGCTCTTTCCACTTTCAGTCTAGCCACGAGATTGCGAATTTGAAGATATTGTTATCATTCTTTGATTAATTCATGTGGAATACTATCCTATGTTAATTGTTCCTATTTTCCACCAGTTTTTAACTAAAATGATGCTTGTTACAGAGAATTCAAAATTTAGCCCTAGCTCTTGAAGCCGGAAACTAGAATCCTATTTAAGCATTGAATTCTTGAGGTGTACATCTATCAGCGATTAGGGGCTCATAATAATTGTATGTGTTAGAAACTCAGTTATATGTATGTTAGTCAGATTCAGTCAGAAAGTCTATATACTCTGTATTACTCAAATTTGTCAATTCGGTTTTCGTCAAAACACAGAATATCTAGTGTTAGTCAGAAATGTCAGCTGATCAGTTTGACTATAGAATTTCTCGAGGTGTCAGTGGGTGCCTCTCAGTTATCAGAATCAGAGAGCCAGACTCAGATTATAGTTTATTGACCATTAGACAGTCGCGTTTCATTTATATACATTTATAGCTACGAGTAGCCCCGGGACTGATTGATTTACAGTTTGTTCTTAGGCGGTTACAACGCTTTCAGATAAGCAGCTTTGACCAGTCTAGAACTCAGTTTCAGAATCTGGTCTGATAAAACTTCCAAGGTGCTTTCAGTTATATCTGACTAGTCTTGGATCCCAATTCTTAGCTATCAGCCTAGCGATTCAGTATAGGTTTTCCGGTGGGAGTAGGACTTAGCACCGGGCCCGAGGTTCCAGCACCCAGGTTCCTAGAATTACATTTCCACAATAGGTTATAATATTACTTAGACTAATTGGCCCCAGACTTTTGTGATCACCCAGTTCATTCCTTTATAACTACCGGTGGGGTGTATACATTGGACTCACGTCTAGCTCACATGGTTATATGTCGGTTATAGACTCTCCAATTAGTCAGTTCAGTCTAATTTTAGAATAAGCATCTTAGTTCAGTTTCAGCTCTGGCAGCTCAGCTCAATTTAGTACAGTATCGCAGACTCAGAACTTTCAAGCTTAGGGCATGTCTTTGACCGGCGAATGGGGTCATCTTGACCATCTCAATTTACTTCAGATTGTTCAGTTCAGTTTATCAGTTGGTCACTGCATATCATCTCAGTTCAGTCATCTATATATTTATCATTATGCTTCTCTCACTTAGTACATTCAAAGTATGGGTGCATACTTTTATGCTGTATCGTTTCATGATACAACTACAAGTTCTCAAACCCGGCGCCCGTTAGTCGATTCATTCGGATCTCTCTATCCAGCGGTAGCAATGTGAGTCCTCATATTACGAGGGCGTTATTTCATTCATTTTAGTTTTCTTATCATTTTTATTTAGACCTGAGTTAGCTGGGGGCTTTTCCCAACAACTCCTCATTTAGATGGCTTTTAGACACAGACTTGATTTTAGATTTCGAATATTTTAAATCTCTATGATTAGTTTATAATTTTCATAAATGCTATTATGTATTATTTCCAAGCTTCCGCTATGCATGTTTTACTCAGAATACCAGTATATGATAGAAAAAGGGTTGACTTGTGACTACAAGTACCGTGTTCCGTCCAAGATGTAGACTCGGAGCATGGCCGGTAGGGTTGCATAAATGGTGAAATGAGAAAAGGGAGAGAAAAGAGAAAAGGTTAAAAATGAGGTGCGGTGTGAAAAAATAAAAAATGAGAGATGAGATTGCAAAATCTTGAAAAAAATTCAAAAAGAAAAAAAAATGAAATGCTTGAAGAAGTTGAAAATACACCACACCCATACAAATGCACATAAAAGAGGTGAAAAGGAAAGAAAAGGAATAAAAAGCATGAAGGGTGAAATAGGTGAAATGGTGGAGCCATGTGTATGTAGTTCCAAGGAAAGGATAGTCACTCATAAAATCTTTCATATTTATCATGTCAGCCTAAAGCCTACATTACAAGCCACAACAAGTCCTATAATGATACTAATTTCACCATCGAACAGACAAAGTAGAGAAAATAAGGGCAAGCCTATGACATCTGATACATAGTACTTGAGACTTCTTTGTGAGAGTGAGGTCTTGCTTGTTTAGTCCCATGCAATGATGACACTATATACGTAGTGGGGACTTTATTTGTTGTGAGGGTACATGGATTGCTCTTTACTTTTACTGCCATTGGTCTATGTGGATGGCATCGGTGATGACTTGATTGCCTGTTGATACCTAGATGACATGTCTTGATCCATGTTTAACATATTTTGTGGTTCTTGTATTACATAAGCTAATGTTGTTTCATGGTATACGGTCAAAATTGTTGAATGTAATTGCAAGTTTTGTTTGGTATTTGCTATATCAGGTTTATTTTTCTAGTTGAGCGTTGTAGTTAGTTTTGTTTCTTTCTAGGACATGCAAAAGTTTTAAGTTGAGGTGTTGATGTGCGGTGAGTTTACAACAGCACTTTACGATGCTCAAAACTAAAGAAAATAACATGGACTTAGGTATGTTTATATGGATACAAGGAACTTTTCTTTAGTTACAGGAAAATAGGTGTTGGAGGAAGAATGTTCAAAAAATATCCTGAAAGTGCAGAAAATGAAGCAACTCACAAGTCTCGATTATGAGCCGTAGGTTGATACTATGGGCCGTGCGAAGATTGTGAAATTTCAGAAGGCTAAGTATGAAGAGTGCATCCTACGGCTCTTAGTATGGAGTCATACAATCTTAGCACCGGCTGTAGTATTGAGTCCTGGAAAGATTCAAAAGATTTTCCCAAGAGGTTGACTCCTGATACGGATAGACAGTAGGAGTCATGGCTTCCAGGTACGAGTCGACATAGCACTCGTGAAGAACACAGAAAAATTGAAAGATCTCAAAGTCAGACCACAAAAGCACAGTACGACTCATAGGAAGCATGCACGAGTCATACCAAGGTACAACACTTATCCAAATTTCATCCATTGACATACGAAGCGGTACCACCCATACATACCTATTACAGGTCGTAGGATTGGTCGTGACACATGCGGCATCAGTTATGGAAATTCACCTTGTTAGCCTAGGAAAAGGATTTTTATGTCTGTATAAATACGTTTTATGTTTTATTTTCATTATAAATCATTAGACAATAGTTAGTTAACATTAGAGGACGTGAGAATTGAGGGATAGAAGATAGAATTGAGTTGATTGGCTTGTGATCAACCTTTGCTTGATTTTCTCTTGATATTCATACTTTGTTCTTGAGGATTTTGCTGATTTATTTAAAGAAGTGTTTCTCTCATCCATATTTGTAAGTATTGATTTATGTATTTAATTATGAATGCAAATTACAATCACCTTTATGAGGCTAAAATCTCCATAGTTAGAGTTGTAGGGAACCATGGTGGATTAACAAAGATGAGGTTACATAAAAGTGATTCAAAACTATTGGCAGAACACTTGTATTGTATTCTCTTCAAGCGCTTACATTTCTTAATGAGTGTACAACGTTCGGACTTGCCCAAATGCTTTACTTGATTGAGCCTAAGTTGAGAATTAGAAAATAGAATTACAACAAGAACTTGATCTTGATGATCATTGTATTAACTTGAGTTGTGGTCGCAGGATAGTTAAATTTGGGACATACTGATAACGGTTAGTTTATAATCGCTCATGAGACCTGAACTGGTGATTGAGTATAGTCATTCAATAAGGATGAACTAGTCGTTTGGATGAACCTAAAATATCAGTTCTATAAGTAGCATTGGTGATGATCACGTATGTATATCTGAAGTTATGAGCCATGGGGAACACAAACCCTAGTTATCTTTCATTCTTGATTTCAACCAAAGTTTTAATAGTTGTTTTTTATTATTGTTTTCTTTAGAACCCCCAATTTGGAGTAACTACCCAACAAGTTCACTTACTTGGCTTTTTAGTCTAGCTCTTCCTATTCCCTGTGGATTGACCCAACCTCTAGTTGGGTTCTTTATTGACAACACGTCTTCTTCATACTTCAGTAGGATTTATGGTTTGAGCGCTGTCAGGAACCAGCTAGTTGAGGAGCCACATGGGAGGAAGAAGCAGACATGGTGGATAAATATCCCACCCATTTCCCTCAATTCAGTTACAACATCAGGTATTACATTCCTCCTCAATACTCTATTCAATTAAGTACTCATCAGCTCTATTCAGATTTTCAATGTGCACTCTAGTTGTGTTAATTCATTTAGTATGCCTATTCTTGTTTGGAGTCGATCCTCCTTTAGAAGCTCAGTTTATAGTCTCGGTCATAGAGGATTATAGCTCTTTTCCCAACTTTTCAACAGTTTTAGCCTTCCTTCGTGGATGAGATGATCCCAAGGGGAGATATTGTAACACCCCAAAACTTTTTAAGACCAAACTCAGACTTTGCATGAAAAGAAATACAAAGAGCTAAAGAAAAGAAATTTCTCGAAACGGCCCGACAATGAGTCATCGTCAGCTATTAAGACCCCTTGTCTGAGTCATTGTTAGCACTGCAGGGAGTCCTTCCTGAACCAACAAGCCTAGTAACAAGTCATGGAAGAGACCAATGACCTATCCTATTCAATCATTAGGAGAGAAGTACCACCGAAAAATTCAGTCCAATGGCAACGAAGGGCAACAACGACCCGTTGTTCCACATAATAGTCGTAACTTTCATCCGTAAACCAGTCAGAAAATACTAGTGACCAGGGCGGGTGGTGACAATGATCCGTTGGTCGAGACCAATGAGTCGTTAAGTCGGTCGTTGGTAGGAGTCAAGCAAGCTCAAAAGTCCTCAGTGACCACGAGAGGAAACAATGACCCGTTGGTTCATCCAATGAGTTTTTGTCCCTCCCCGTTGGTCAGTTCCAATAAAACTCAGACCCCAGACCCCAGAACCAACGACGGTCTCCAACGAGCCATGAGTTGGGTCAATGACTTGTTGTGTGACTCGTTGTTGGCCGACGAACGATTTTCAGTCTTTTTATCTCGAGGGCAATTTTTAACTTCTTATTTTTAACTCTAAACTATGCCATTTGGGGTTATATTCAGAGGTATTTAGGGAGTTAGTTGACAGTTTTCTCTCATTCCTCTCATTCTCTCAAAGTCAGAACGAAATACTCAATTAGGAAGCGCAGAGCAGGATCAAGGGTTTTCCAATTTTCTTCTCCAGATTTCTCAAGGTTTTTCTCAGGATTTCTACACCAGGTATGTGGGAATTCAACAAGGGAATTGTTCTTCCCTTGTTCCCAAAAATCCTTTTGTAATTTCTTGTCAATCTTAGTCCTGAATATCAAAAATGAGGTTAGCTTCCAGTTAGATTATGAATATTGCTTGTAGAGTGAAATCTTTTTAGACTTTTGCAACATTTTCATCATTTATCAAGCATGTTGTTATTCCCTTCATAAAATACATTAAATCTAGGTCTTGCATAATTTCCACCAGAATACAACTACTGCTTGACTCTATTAGTTCTTGAATTTTCTGATTATTACCATTTTGTGGATTGTGATCGGTTTGAATGCTAGTTCAGTCTCAGTTAGCAATTAGCCTTTGTTAGGGTCTTACAATAAGTCACCTGATCAGTTTGAAGATGATTGATTCTTGAGGAGTTCATTTTGTGTCTCCTAATTTTAGTTATCAGTTAGTTCTCTAGACGATTTGCAGTGCTTTCGAATGGCGACTCGAGCAGTCTTGGAACCATCAGTATCCAATTATCAGTTAGTTATTTAGACAATTATGACGCTTCAGATAAGCAGCTCTGGCTAGTCGTAAGAACACCATTTCTCAGTTATCCGGTCCTACAAATTCTCGGGTTACTTCCCGAGATATTCTGACTTAGTTGAGGGGACCCTAACCCGAGCTACCAACTTAGTAGTCAGAGATTAGGACTATCTAGTAAAGGAGTATACTTAGCACCGAGCGGATTGGGGTTCCAACGCACTAAGGTTCCCATAACTGCGTTGAGATCGTAGGTTGTTGGCTCATCGAGCCCCATACTTGTGATCACCCGGCCTAAACCACTATACCCTAGCATGGTATAGTGGGCTCTCTCCTATGGGGTGTATACATTGGACTCCACGTTTATCTCACATGGTTATATGTCGGTTATAGACTCTCCCACTTGTTAGTATAATTTCAGTTCAGTTTAGTTCAGTTTATCTTAGTTCAATCACTCAGTTCTAGGACATGTTTATGATCGTCAATCAGGGTCATTATTGACTATATAAGTTATAGCTCAGCTTTTATCGATATTCAGTATCAGTTGGTCATTTCATGTTATTTTAGTTCAATGCTTATTTTTCTATATTTTTATTGTATATCTCACTTACTCAGTATAGTCAAAGTACTGATGCACACCTTCTATCGCGTATCGTATTATGATAGGGCGTAGATTCTCAATCTCAGCATTGTCAGTAGTTCCCTCCAACGATTTCGGCAGCAACAGTCTTTTGGTGAGTCCTCATTTTCTGAGGATAATATTTGCTTTTCAGTTAGTTCTTATTTAGATAGATTTTAGATTTAGCAGGGGGCTTTTCTCAACAACTTATCAGTTAGTAGTTGGCTTTCAACAAAGTTGGTTAGTAATCTTTCCAGATATGTTTACTCTTTTCAAATTAGTATTTCTTGGATAATTATTTTTATAAAGCTTCCACTTATGTTTTAGTTTTTCTAGTGCAATGGCTGACCATGGCTTATCTTGGGGTCACTTGTGGCTCCAAGTACGTGTCTTGTCCGGGAGTGTAGACTCGGGTCGTGACACGAAATTTTTAAGAACATATTTTTCTCCTAGAAACGTAAATTTTTCAAAAGGAGCGAATTATTTATGGAAATTAACTAATGTATTAATCCCATTATCATTATTGATTTTGAAGACAGTTGTTGGATATAGAATTATACGGTTAGGAATTCTTTTAGCAATATTTGAGGTATGTATCTTTTATATATTAATATAAATGTGCCTTAAATAGAGAGCTTTATCACATGTAGGACAAATTTGCATCAATCTTTAAATTTTGATTCTATACAGTATATATGCAGAAAATGTGTTTTGCCTATGGACGAAATTGTTGAATTTGCATTTAAAGTAGTGATCTTTAACATGTTTTAGCCCTATAAATTGGTCATTGCCTTGAAATATGATTTAAATGATTTGAACATGGTTTGTAAATTGATTTAGGGTAAAACACCTATATAAATGTAATGATAATTATCAAAGCTTTTCATATGCCATGATTATTTATGATTTATGTTTAGGACGGATAGCTGTTCTATTCCAGAGGGATGGATAACCATTATGAATCCTATTAGAAACACTTTGCACAATTGTGCCAGTCTAGAAGACCATTGGCCTCTGAGTTGTGGAGCAGTGCATCACTGTGTGAGAACCTGTCTATGGCTTTCCCATGTTTTATTTTCCCTTGAGTTGGTATGTGTTCACTTTCTAGTTTTCCATTTGTTGGCATAGTTCATTTAGTTTCCCTCTGCTAGCATGTTGATAAACTACTTGACTCGGATTTTTTCCTTAAATGGTTTGACATTAGCTTTTCAAATTGACCTAAAATTGACTATTTCTTCATCGTTGATTTTTTTTGAGGTTCATGAATTACTCTCTGTCACTAGTTTGTATTTTACTAATATTGCCTTATTTATTGTACTTATATTCTTTTATATATGAACTCTTGCCCTAAGACACTCACAGGTAACCGGTATGCGATCATACCATAATTATTTTTATGGTATGTTAGGTAATGAGGAGGAGTTGTACATGATGAGCGTGTTGATTAAGAGTTCTTGGTGCTATCAAATTGTTGGTGAGGCTACATACTTGTTTACGAGGGCTCCATCGAGTCTTTTTGATTTCTAAGAAGAATTTTGAGTTTGTGTCTTGACTTAGTTATTTTCCATAGAAGCTCTGTCCAATAGAAGCACTATTGTGGATAGTAGTTGTAAAAGTCATTGCTTGACTTGTTGGGATGTTTTTCTATGCTATCAGATATAAAAATTTCTATTATTTATATCATCCATGTATTTCTATTTAAATATCTCCCTAACCTTAACATTCATAAATAGTTTAAGTGAATAATAATAGGGCATTATAGAATTACTATCTTTATAAAAAAGGTTCTTTCAATGTAGCTTTTGTATTATAAGATGTCTTTTATGCTAGGGTTAGATTAAGGTGTGACAAGATTGGTATCAAAGCTATGATGTGTCCTAGGAATTTGTATGGGGGCTATGTCTAGTTGAGTCTTCATCATGCAGATTGGCCACTTTTGTGAATGTGTGACTTCAGGATATTTATAGGTGTTTCTCATCTTGATTCTAGATTTTGTTATAGAGACTAAACTCTTTGTATTTTTCTATTGTGTTCATTAATTACGCACCACAAAAATGGCATTGACACATTTGGAAAGATGCTTAACAGAGTTAACACTGGTGCCCTCTGCTATAGAGCTTGAACTCTTAGTATTGTTCTAACATGTTCATTAGTTACACATCATAGAAATGTCCTTGATATATTTAGGAGATTCTAACAGAGAATAACGTTAGTGCTTCTGACAAAATGTCAGATGAGCATCTAACTGTACGTGTTGACCCTGCTACTATTGTGATCAATGTTGAGGTGGAGACTGGTATTAGATCAGGTGCCTCTATCAGCTTCCCCAAACCGTGTTGTTCCTACTAGGGGTGTTCTTAAGATTGGATCTATGAATAGAACCATTCAGATGCTTACTACTCTAATAGGCCCGCAACACAAACATGTGAGTCATGGATCCACTGTGGTAGGTGGACGTGGAACACTAAAACAATTTTGAGTTTGAACCTGCGGTTTTATGGTTTTCATGCAAAGAATGATACACAATACTTTATGGATGAGACCTTCAAGGCTCTAAAAGCTATGGGTGCTGACGGTTCAAAAGTTATGGAATTTGTTGCATATTAGATGAAGGATGTAGCTCATGCATGGTCCTAAATATGGGAGAGTGAGCGAAGTAATGCTTCTCCAGCTCCTACTTTGGTAGATTTGAAGGCATTTATGTAGAGGCTTCTATCACTGAGAAAGAATAGGACACTGGATACCAGTGTAATACCTCAGAACTCCCTAAGGACTAGACTTTAGATTTAAAATTTTATCATGCGAAATGGCTTGGTAAAAAGATCACAATATGAGTCACAGTACTCCTCAATGGAGGTATGGATCGTACCTAGACTCATAGCGGAGGATGGAGAAGAATAGTGAATGAAGTGGGAGGAACCACGACTTCAGGGTAAGACTCGTACTATCCTGGTACGAATCGTACTGACCAATCGTGGACTAATTCAGAAATGTGGTCAGGAAAATTCAAGCTAACCTCAAGTCATGGTGACTCATGGTACAACGATGCGACTCATAGGATAAATCGTGAGAGAGCTCATAGGAAGAATCAGGATAGAACTACGGATCGTAACACAGTCATGGATACACTAAGCATAAGGTTGTAGTAGGCATCTATGGAAAACTTTAGAGAAATGGTTTGGAGTAAGAGTCCTAACCATGGTAGTGGTACGGATCATGAAGTATGTTGTTTGACTCTAGGTTGAATCGTACCACCTAACAGGAAGAAATTATTATTGAAGGTTCAAGGGGCATTTTTGTAAAACTCTATCATCTTAACTCCTAAACTACGCCATATTAAGTTATTTAGGATAGATATTAGAGGAATAGTCGACCTATTTCCTCCATTCTTTCCAAACTAGTTAGAAGAATTCAGAAAGAACTCAGACGGTTCTCCTAGAGTAGGTTAGGGATTTCAATCTTCTCCAGCTTTCCAGGCAATTTCTCAAGAAAATTTCTACCCTAGGTATGTAGGATTTCAATAAGAAATTTCTCTTCCCTTATGCCCCAAAACTCTTACAGAAACCCTATCAATTCTAGTTCTATAAAGATCAAAGCTGAGGTTTGATCTCGGGCAAAATATCGCATGCCCGAGCTGCAGCGATAGCAAGTGTCTTGTTTATCTAAGTTATTTTATACATTTTCATGTGATTTTATATGAATGTGAAGATATGTGCTAACCAACATGATTAGTCGTTGTTTTTGTAAGTTTCGATGACTTTGAGAACTAATCCTTGAGTTGGTGAAGTGAGCTTGGAAGAGAAATTAAAACGCGAACGTCGGCAAGAGGAGGCGCAAAACAGCCCACCTGCGCGTCCGCAACGTGCCACAGCGAGCGAGCTGCACACAACAGCCCACACCGCACGTGGCAGCATGCCACATGACAGGTAGGCTGCGACATAGAGAGTGCCAATGCGCTGCCCAAGCAGCGTGACACGCCTGCCAACGCGGCAAAGGTGCTGCCGGGTCTATTTTTCGGGTGATTTCCAAAGAGCTTTCGCGTTACCTCCGTGTCACGGAGGCAATGCTCCGCAATCCTGTGACATGGAGCCGTTCCGGCAGGCCAAATTAAGCGCGTTTTCCATTTACTATAAATAGGACCCTTAGCTCCTAATTCCATTTGGTCACGATTTTATTCTGGGAAAACTACCTAGGAGTGAAGGGAAGTGGGAGAACTCAGCTAGGGTTTGTGTTCCCGCTCATCTACAGTGCTTGTAAGTATCTAGTTTAATAGTAGTGTGTGGAGTGCAGTTTGCTAACACATGATAGTTGAAACCCTTTCCCTCTAGGAGTTTGAAGCCATGAATTATGAATTGTGATTTTATGATATTGTTTTGGGGGATTAAGTTATTGATTGGTATTTTTAAGTCTTGCATTACGGATTGTTGGTTGTTTTATGATTGATCACCATGAAAGCATATTTGTTAGCTTGGGCAATAGCTTGGCTTATTACCTAGGTCATGACATGAGAATGAGAGGAGCATGTTTGTATCTAGGGATATAATCTTGTGTTCAGGATGAAATATACCTAACACCTTGCTTGGTTGAAAAACAGGTGTTATTAGGAACCAACAGGATGTCACATCACCATTGGAAAGTAGTTGTGAGGCTAAGTTGAGTTAAACGGTTAGATGCACGAAAGTCCTAATCGTTTCCCGTAAACCTAGCATAATTGATTGCCCGCGAACTATAAATTAGCATCCTCACTCACAATGATGCAGTGAGGCTAGATTGCCGTGTTTAGAGGCTCGAAAGACCATGAGCATGCAATTCTAATTATGAAATAACAATTGATAGTTCTATGCTTAATCCATTGCAAATCGTTAGTCTCATGATTATCTGGTTTTAACTCTATGTTGCTCCTAGAGTAATTTCAGAATATTTCGTTGACCAAACTTAGAATTAATTAATCTTAATCGAAATGTCTATAACCACACTTTAGGTATTTAAGACCACACTACAAATGGTTAGAGGAATGGAGTCCGAGTCCACGTGGTTCGATAATCCGGTTCTTAAAGAGCCACTATATTACTTGCGCGACCTTTGCTTGCGGACGCGCTCGATGAGAAAAGTCGTCAAGTTTTTGGTGCCGTTGTCGGGGGACGCGACAGTTTTGATAGTATATTTATTTTTGTGTTATTTTTGAATTTCCTTAAGTGTTGAGAAACTTGGTCTTAGTCTGATCATTTACAGGTGACAGGTTGTGCCTGCCGAGCTGGCTAGAAATAGAGAGCTTGTGGAACCGTTGTGAACCAAAACGTCAAATCCATTTGCAAGGAGAGCTCTAGAGCAAAAGCTGAAAGACTTCAAGAAAAGGTACAACAGCAACCACCACATGGGGCAAGCACGATTGTCATCGGAAGCAATGGCGGCAAGACCAGATCGCGAAGAGGCCATCCCACTAGAGACGAATGTGACCTCTAGTATCGTAAACCGGAGCCTGGAGAGGGAACTTTGAGCTTAAACAGAACATGGTCGCTGTAACATTCTAGTGGTCAGTTCTTGGAATGGCATATGAGGACCCGCAACGCCTAGAGCTTTTAGAGATTAGTGACACATTTTTCCCCACCGAAGCGTGTGTCCACAGATTATGTCCGCTTAACCCTCTTCCCATTTTCACTGTTACTTCAGGAGAGGCAAGAAAAAAAAAGTGCTGAAGGCTAGTCACCGAACCCATAACTTCATGGAATGACTTGTCTAGGAAGTTCCTTGTCCAGTTCTTTCCATCAGGCAAAACTGCAAAGTTGAGAAGTGAGATACTCAGTTTCAAGCAAACCTGATGAGAACTTATATAAACTTGAGAAGATTCAAGTCATTGTTGAGGAGACTGTCCCCATCACCAACAATCGAATGAAGTGATGGCCCATACCTTTGTAGAATTTCTAGACCCACACACAAAAATATTACTAGTCTCTGCATCGGGTGGGCAAGCCTTGGAGAAAACATATGATGAGTTGTACACTTTGTTGAACATAATTGCACAAGGAAATCCAGAGTGGCACAGCGAGTCATCGAGAGGGCAGGAAGAAGTCGGGCTGATAGAAGTAGATGGATTGAACGCTTTTGGCAGCACGATTAGCTTCGTTCCGGTATCGGATATTATTTCAGTTCAATCGCCCAGTATGAACCTACACCGAGGGCAGGTTAATGCGGTTCAGCAAGCTCCTAGTTGGTGTGAAATTTTTGGTAATAATGGGCAAAATGCGAAGTCTTGTGGAGCCAATCCGGAATCAGTCAATTTTGTTGGTAATGTGCATAGGAGATAAATTTTGAACAACTCCAACAGAAATTGACAGGGCCACCCAAATTCTTTTTGGGGTGGAAATCAAAATCAGAATTACATGCAACCTCAACATCAGGTATCGGCGAGAATAGGAAGAATGATGGGCAAGTTTCCAGCCGCATTGAGGAAGCAACGCTAGAAAATTATGGGGGCCAGAATCAGTTAGCAGAAAATCAGGCGAGGATGGCAACAGACTTAATGAATCAGAAAGTAGCCACCACAATATTGAAAAACAAGTGGCAATAGCAGCTGCTCAAAACATGAGGCCGCAAGAGAGAGATTACCAAGCGGCAGCGAATCCTAACCCCGACAGATCAATGCCATCAGTCTTAGAAGCGGAAGGCAATTAGCGGATGCAGTGCCTAAAGGGGTTGAGAATAGGAGGTGCAGTCAGGTTAGTAGACCAGGACCATCCACCGATATTGGAGAAAATCAGAGTGCTGGGCAACAAGATGCGCAACCTTCATTGCAGCCAGCACAAAGACCACCACCACCATTCCCTCGGAGATTCGGAAGAGCAGGAGGAGGAATGATTCAAAGTTCTTTGAGTTTAAAGATTCACTTAAATTGCCTCTTATTGATGTCTTGGGAATGCCCAAGTATGCTAAATACTTGAAGGACAGCGATGGCAAACAAAAGTTAGATTAGTGGACATCCCAGGCCTTGGCAGGCGAGTGCAGTCACGGGGTATTGAGCAAAATGCCAAAGAAGCTCAAAGACCCCAGGAGTTTACTACCCTCCTTCACAGGTGGTAAGGATTGAAGTGCTCCGACTTTGTGTGATTTAGGGGCAGCAGTTAACCTCATGCCCTTATCATTATTCAACACCACAGGGTTGGGAAAAGCGAGACCGACAAGGTTGATATTGGTAGCTGACAAGTCGCAGTGACTTTGATGGAATAATAGAGGACCTTCTCATCAAAGTAGGTAAATTTATTATACCTGCTGATTTTATTGTTTTTAGATTTTCAGGTTGATGACCAGGTACACTTAATCTTGGGACAGCCATTCTTGGCCACCGGAGGGCGGCGTCGACTTGAAAGAAGGGACCCTGAAAATGAGGGTCGAGGATGATGAATAACTCTTCACGTCCAAATAAAACCGTCCGCACACTACAGAAACCTTTATCAGGTTAGTGTGTTGGCGAAGAGATGAGTGTGGGGTGAGAGGACTCCGCAGTGCACGGCAAGGCAATGTCAAGTGTTCAGCTCGAGTCGATAAAGGGCTTCAAATAGAAGAAGTTGGAGAAAGGAGGAACAGAATGGAGGTTGTTTCCTCTAAACAACAAAAGAAAAGGAAGTGGTTCTCGAAAGAGAACCCAGGTATGAGATGTCCTGAAAAGGGCAGTCACGTCGTGCCACGACGTAAAATAAGCGCTGCTTGGGAGGAGCCAAGGGTACCTCAGGTAAAATTTGTAATTTTGATTTTTGTCTTGATTTTGTTATTTTCATTTTTGTTTGTTGTTTTTGGTGGAAAGTTAGGCACAGGTGGAGGGAAGTCTGAGTACCCTCGGAGGAGGAAGCTAATGGCATGGAAGAGGAAAAGTGTGGGATCGAACACCCACCTGTGTAAGCGAGGAAAAACATGCTTTTAGCTATGCCTAAAGGCCCCAGGGAGTATTTCTCACCCTCTGTAAATGTGGTGGATGCTGAGGACGCATAGCATGATTCGGTGTGGGGTGAGGGGAAATTTCAATGGAAATTTAAAAAAATTTTGGGGTTTTTTTTTTTTTAATAATATTAAAATTTGTCTTCGTTGAACTCTTTTGTATTTTTAAAAATTTTTGTGAGTCAAGCATGACTTCATCACCCGTTAGTTTTTCTTTTCGGTTCTTTTCCGACGAGAATTATTTGAACCGAAGAATAAATTTTTGCTTTGTCTGTATATAATGTTTTAGTCATCGTTAGGGACTGTTTCCAACAATGGATGGATGACGACCATCTTGGGGAAAGTGTAATCGAAAGGTGTCGGGTTTTTGAAACCATGGCTTATTGATGCTTGGTGTTCTGGTTTGTGTACTATATATGATTGTAAAAGATGAAAGTATGTGTAGTGCTGAAGCATGCAAGTGTATAACTTTGTTTGATACAATTAGGCTATTGAATTTGACTCAATATAATTGAAGCTTAATGTTTGAATTCTTGTGATTAGGCTGAGTAAGAGTCTGCTGAATGTGTCTTGAATTGAGCATGTGCCATGAGTGAAAGGTTTTTGAGTATTCTATGCTATTGTGGATTGTCTAGAACTTGCCTGGTGTGTGTAAATGCGTGAAGGATGTGAATTGGAGGAGATGATTTAGGCATTTCTTTGAATTAACCTAATTGTTATCCCTCATTTTACCTACCTTGAAAAATTAATCCTAGTTAGCCCCGTCGAGCCTTGAGCCTATTCTTTGATAGTTGCAACATAAGCTTAATCCTTTTCTTTCATTAACCTTGAATTTGATCCATCCTAAAGCGCTTGAAGAAGAAAAATCTGAAAGAGTAAAGGAGTGAGAAGAATGAAAAGAAAGGAACAGTAGCAAGTTGTAGAAGTTGAGAAAGGACAAAGGTGCACTTGTGTGAAAGTAGTTGAACATTATTGAGTAGAAAAATAATTTAATTAAAAGTTACTTATGGAACTCCTTACTGATAAGTCAAAAGTGCCTAAATAAAGGGGAAACAAAAAGGAAAAGAAAACTACCAGGATAAAAAGGTGAAGTAAGGGAAGGGAAGTTCGCAATGAGGAGCGTGATGTATTAAAAGCGCTTGGGAAAAGATAGTCACTATTACTGGCCATAAGAGTACCTACCTGTACCGGAGTTACATTACAACCTAAAAATTCCTACTTGATCTTACATTCATACATCTTCAAAGTAGTGGAGTAAAACACTAAGGGCAAGCTTATAGGTCATTACATGATGCATGAATTCTTTTACAGCTGAGTGAGTGTAATTCTATTTATGTACCCACACATGTTGTGATTTTAAAAATTGTTTTTGCGTGCGATGGGGTAACTCTCTTTCCGTGAGGGCACATGTTGAAGGAAGGATATAATTCATGTGGGATTCTTAATCAGTTGATTTGCATGAGTTTTCTAAGATTGAAGTCGATACTTGAGGTTAGAAGTCTTGGCAGAGTTATGTTTTCATTTCATTGATTAAATTATGCATGCTCTTTTTTAGCTTATCCTAAATAATCATCATAGCCGTAACTCGAATTATATTGCTAAATTAGTTATGTGGGAGTCTCCATATGCATGATATATAAAAGGTTGTTCAAGGACGAATAAGGCTTTAAGTGTTGGGTTGTGATTTCGGGCAAAATAGCATGCCCGAATGACGCTTGATAACCTAAATTAGTCTTGTTTATCTAAGTTATTTTATACATTTTCATGTGATTTTATATGAATGTGAAGATATGTGCTAACCAACATGATTAGTCGTTGTTTATGTAGGTTTCGATGACTTTGAGGAACTAATCCATGAGTTGGTGAAGTGGAGGCTTGGAATCGGAATTAAAACGCGAACATCGGCAAAGAGGCGCAAAACAGCCCACTGCTTGGCGTCGGCAACGTGCCACGGCAGCGTTCAGCACAACAGCCCACCTGCACGTTGGCAACGTGCCATGGCAAGCAGGCTACGCGACATAGGGTACCAACGCGCTGCCCAAGCAGCGTGACACGCTGCCAACGCGGCAAGGTGCTGCCGAGGTCTATTTTCAGGTGATTTCTAGAGAAACTTTCGTGTTACCTCCGTGTCATGGAGGCATTGCTCCGCGATACACTCCCGTGACACGGAGCCATCACACAGGCTAAACTACGCACGTTTTCCATTTACTATAAATAGGACCCTTAGCTCCTAATTCCATTTTGGTCACGATTTTATTCTGGAAAACTGCCTAGGAGTGAAGGGAGAAGTGGATAACTCATCAGGGTTTGGCAAATTCCCTTCTCATGCCAAATTCTTGTAAGCATGTAGTTTAATAATTTATTGTGTATTAGATTAGTTTAGTTTTACTAACATGAATGGATTAGAACTCTTCCTCTAGAAAGGTTGAAGCCATGAATTATGATTGTGATTTTATGATATTGTTTTGGAATTAAGTTATTGATTGTTGTTATCGTCTTGCATTCTGGATTGTTGGTTGTTTTAAGCAGTTCAGTCACTATGATAGCATATTTGTTAGCTTGGGCAATAGCTTGAGAAAGCACTTACTAGGTCAGGACATGAGAATGAGAGCATGTTTGTATCTAGGGGGATATAATCTTATATTCAGGATAGAAATATACCTAACACCTTGCTTGGTTGACAAATAGGGGTTATTAAAGACCAGCAGGATGTCACATCACCACTCGAAAAGTAGTTGTGAGGCTAAGTTAAAGTTAAATGGTTAGACGCACGAAGTCCTAATCGTTTCCCCAGCAAACCACAGCGCAATTGATTGCCCGCAGACTAGAAATTAGCATCCTCGCTCACAATGATGCAGTGAGGCTAGATTGCCGTGTTAAGAGGCTCGAAAGACCATGACATGCAATTCCAGTTATGTGAAATAACAATTGATAGTTCCATGTAATCATTGCAAATCGTAGTCTCGCATGATTATCTGGTTTTAACTCTATGTTGCTCCTACAGTAATTTCAGAATATTTCGTTGACCCAAACTTAGACTTAATTAATCTTAATCGAAAATTTCTATAACCACACTTTAGGTATTTAAAATCACACTAGAAATGGATAGTTAGAGGAATGGGTCCAATCCCTATAGGTTCGACAATCTGGTTCTTAAAAGAAGCCACTATATTACTTGCGACCGTACACTTGCGGACGCGCTCGATGCGAAAAGGTCGTCAGGGTTGTTCTTCAGTTAGATTATGAATCTTCCTTTTTGTTATGATTCTTGTTAAATCTTGAAGGTTATTATTAGCTATGATTCACGTTGATATCTTTTCCATGAAATATGTGTTTTAGCCCTAATCTTGAGATGTAATTGAAAGAGTCTTTCATAATTTCAAGATACGAATGTTGCTTGATTTTGATAGTTCTTTTAATCACTATGATAGTACAGTTAGGTGAACAATAGCTAGCTTATTGCTTGTTCAGTCTTAGTCAGTTCTTAGCTCTCTCAGTGCCTTACAGAAATGTCATTTGATTAGTTTGACTAGTTTAGTCTCTTGAGGAGTTGAGTAAATCTCCGTAGTCTCAGTTATCAGTCATCATGTTGTTCTTTGGGTAGTTACAACACTTTTAGATAAAACAGCTCTGTCCGATCTTAGAGCACTTAGTTTTCAGTTATCGGTCCTTCAGGAAGCTCTCAAAGTACTTCCCGGATAATGTATTCTGACATAAGTCTTAGGACATCGAGTTCGAGCTATTAGTCTAGCAATCACAATAAAGATTTCCAGTGAGCAGGACTTATCACTAAGAGCCGAGGTTTAGAAGTACGTTACCACCATAGGCCATTAGCCCGGCGAGGACTCAAAAAGTAATCACTAAGCTCAGCCACCATACCTTGTGGTATAGTGGACTTTCCACTAATAGTGTATACATCCGAACTCCACATCTAACTCAAATTGTTACATCTCAGTTATTACTTATTGTATAGTTCAATTATTATAGTCTCAGTTTTAGTTCAGCTCAGGATGTTAGAAAGCAGCATCAAGTAGAGTCCTTTTCATGGGTGTGAAGCGCGCCACACATATGAGAGGCTACAAAGACGTTATTGAAATTTCCCCTTTTTTTCCAATATCCTTAACGTGCATTGATCTAATATAAAAATGTCCTAACTCGTACTCTGTTCATTTCGGTGATAATGATGCCTCCAAAAAAGGAAATGGAAGAAGGACCAAGAAATGCTAATCGTCAGCCCCACTAGCTCCTGCAGCCCTTAGGACAGGCTGGTTTCTCCCGGGAATTTCAGGAGGTGATGCAAATGTTGGCTCAGGCAGTGAACAGTTAGGTCAACTAGTAGATAGTGATTCCATCCAACACTAACGGGTTTGCAGCTGCGGCTGGGGTCTGGGGGATTTCACACGCATGAACCCTCCGGTATTTCATGGGTCTAAAATTGATGAGATCCACAGGAGTTTGTTGATGAGGTACGAAGATGCTCAAATCATGGAGTCACCTCTGAAATCTTGATACATTTCCTACTAATTAAAGGGAGTGGCTTAGATTTGGTACAAGTAGTGGAAGGAGGAAGGCTGAATGGAGCAGATTCAATGGAATGGGATGAGTTCGCTACGACATTCCTAGACTGGTACTTTCCTTAGGAGTTTAGGGAAGCTAAGACTGTCAAATTCATGAATCTTAAGACAGAACAATATGACAATAGAGGAGTATGCATTGGAGTTCACTCAGCTATCGAGATATGCTCCAAAAATGGTTGTTGAGACGAGGGCTCATATGCTCAAGTTCATTAATAGATTTTCTGATTTGGTGCTTAAGGAATGTAGAATTGCGATGCTTATCAAGGACATCAACCTCTCTATCCTCATCATTCTTGCACAATAGATAGCTGTGGATAAGTTGAAGGAGATTGAGAGGGAGAACAAACGGACGAGAATAGGAAAATCTAGAAGTATGTGGCAAGAGTTCAGGTAGGGGTAGTCACCCAAAGCGGTAGCAACGAGACCTCCAACACCCTCATTAGCTGGTACCTCTTCTTTCCGGTCCCGCAAGGACCGAAAGGGTTGAACATCTGCTCCCAGTCCTAGAGTCACATTTCCAGCAGTCGTTCATTTCCAACTTGTCCTAAATATGGCAAAACCATCTGGTGAGTGCCGCATGGGATAGGATGATTGCTTTGGATGTGGCCAGTTGGGTCATAAATTGTGATATTGTCTATCAGCAGGACGAAGGAGGACTCAGTCTACTACCTCAGCAACCCCAACAGGTCATCTATCTTAGAAGGGTAGTACTTCAGGTTTGGGTGGCGACTAGCACCAAAATCATTTTAATGCTTCTACTTCTCATCAAGATCGGGAGAACTCACTTGAAGGGTCACGAGTATGTTGCGCCTCTTCCACATTAATATATATGCTTTGTTAGATTCAGAACCATACTTTCCTTTGTGACTCCATATTCTCCATTCAGTTTGTTATTATTCCAAAAATCCTCTCAGAACCATTCTCAGTTTCTACCCTAGTTGGTGAGTCATTTAGGGCTAGTCGGTTGCACAGGAGTTTCCCGGTCTCAATGTAGAGTAAAGTTATCCTAGTTAATCTGGTATAACTAGACATAGTTGACTTTGACCTTATTCTTTGCATGGATTGGTTTACCTTCCTGTAATGCCTCGATCGATTGTAGAACTAGAGTCATCAGATTTCAATTTCCTAATGAGCCATCCTTAGAATGGAAGGGTAGTGTTTCAGCGCTTAAGGGTCGGTTTATTTCCTGAACAAGGCCAGGAAGATGATCTCAAAGGGGTACATCTATGCTGAGTTATGGTTAGAGATTCTAGTTTCAATACCCCGACTATTTAGTCAGTTCCAGTTATTAGAGAGTTTCTGATGTCTTTCCCCAAAGATCTTCCTGGAGTCCCTCCCGAGCAGGAAATACACTTTAGCATAGACCTTCTTCACAGACACCCGGCCCATCTCTATTCCTCCTTAAGAATGGCTCCAGCTGAACTTATGGATTTGAAGGAACAATTGAAGAAATTTTAATAAAGGGCTTTATCGGACCCGGCATCTCTCCGTGAAGTGCTCCAGTACTGTTCATGTGAAAAGAAAGATGGTACACTTCAGGATGTGCATCGAATACCATCAATTAAAAAGGTCACAGTCAAGAGCAGGTATCTTTTGCCCAGGATTGATGACTTGTTCAACCAACTACAGGGAGCTAGTTGTTTCTCCAAGGTAGATCTCAGGTCAAAATATCATCAGCTTAAGGTCAGAGAATGTGACATACTGAAAACAGCCTTTAGAACTCGGTATGGTCTACGAATTTTTGGTTATGTCCTTTGGACAACTAATGCTCCGCAACTTTTATGGACTTGATGAATAGGTTTTTAAACGTGTCTGGACTTGTTCATTATTGTGTTCATAGACAATATATTAGTATGCTTCAGAATGAAGATCATGCTAAACACCTGAGGATAATGTTGCAAACTTTCCAGAGTGAATTCTGATAGTACTGAATTCTGATGCTAAATTTAATAAGTGTGAATCAGTTTCGTCGGTGGCTTTCCTTGGTAATGTGAGTCTCAAGGGTATTCATGCAGATCCTCAAAATATAACAATGGTAAGATTGGTCAAGACCCTTTCTCCATGAAATATCAGGAATTTCTTAGGTTTAGCTGGTTATTACCGATGGTTTTATAATGTGTTTCTTCTATTATCCTTTGACCAAACTAACTCAGAAAAAGGTGATGTTTTGGTAGTCAGATGCATATGAATGATTCAAGAGTTGAAGAGTATGCTTCCCGAGTTAAACTCTGAATTGCATTAAGTTGATAAGGGTGAGGTGATAACATGCCTCTGGACAACTCAAGTTCATGAGAAAGACATCCGCTCATTATCTTGAATTGGCAGTGGTATTTCCTTGATGATTTGGAGACATCACCTTAATGGGGTTTCATGTGGATGTTTTCTCACCACGGAGAGCCTTCAGTACGTGTCAGTTAGATGGACTTGAACCTTCATCAGAAATGGATGGAATTGGCCCAAAGGACTGTGACATGAGTGTGCTATACCACGAGGCAAGGCCAATATGGTGGCTGATGCCTAACCAGGATGTCTATGGGAAGCATTGCTCATGTTGAAGAGGGCGAAAGAGGTTGGCAAAGGATATCCACGGAGTTAGCTCGATTAGAAATACAGTTAGTTGATTCAGCTGAGGGCAAAGTTGTAATCCAAAATGGATAAGAATCTTCACTGGTAATAGAGTTAAGTCAAAGCAGGATGAACCTTATACTCAAACATAAAGAACCAGTTCTAAAAAAAGAGGTGAGCTTTCCTCTAAAGAAGGAGATGAGGTGCTTCGTTACCAAGGTAGATTATATGTTCCAGATATAGATGACTTGAGACAGCGAATACTGGAAAAAGCACACAACTCCAGGTATTCTATTCAACCAGGTGCCACTAAGATGTACCGTGACCTACAGGAAATCTATTAGTCGAATGGTATGAAGAAGGATTATGCACATAATTTATGGCCAAGTCTCGAAACTGCCAACATGTCAAGGTTGTTGTTGAAGACCTGGGGGTATGACTCAGGATATAAGTATACCTATGTGTAAATGGGAGGAAGTGAACATGGATTTCATTACAGGTCTACCCCATACTCATCGGCAACATGACTCAATTTAGTTGGTTAGCAAATTGGATAACTAAGTCAACATATTTTCTACCACATAAGACCTCAGACTCAGCGAAGTTATGCTAGACTGTACATCCAGGGAGTTAGTCAAGAGCTATGGAGTCTCCTTATCCCATCATTTTTAGATAGAGGTACTCAGTTCACCTTGCACTTCTAGAAGTCATTTTCGAAGGGACCTTTCGGGTCAAGCTTGGCACAACTTTTCATCCACAGACAGATGGAGCTGTGGACTGCCCATACTTTGGAAGTGTCACGCCCCGAGTCTACACCTTGGACGTAACACGTTACTTGAAGCCACAAGTGACCCCAAGTCTTCCTGGTCTATCATTCAGTAGCATTTTGAGTAAACATGCACAATAGAACTTGAAACAATATCCTAAAGCATTTATGAAGGAAGTCTGGTATAAAGTTCAGACATTTGAATAATACTGATAAATCTGAAAATCATGTCTGTCTGAAAGCCATCTAATTGAGGAGTTTCTGGGACAAGACCCCAGCTAATTCTAAGTCTAACTGAGATAATAAATGACAGAAAGAAGAATTATGCCCTTGGATGATGAGGACTCACACTTCAACTCTTGAGATAGAGAATCTGAACTGTGGCGTCAAGTGGTGCTAAGTCTGAGAACCAGCAGCTGTATGTGAAATAATTGCATAAAAAGTATAAAATTATTCCTTTTAATGTACTAAGTAAGTGGGAGAAGCATAACTGAATATAAAAATTACGGCGAAATGACACACAATGACAATCGAGTAAGCTAGACTGAACTAGTGATGTAATCTGAATTGGTCAAGAAATGACCCTGTCTGATGGTCAAGGACATGCCCAAGTATGAAACACTGAGTCTGAGATTCTGTACTGTACTGAAGTTAGCGAACTAGAGGCGAACTGACTAGTGGGAGAGTCGATAGCAGACATATAACAACGTGAGCTAGATGTGGAGTCCGATGTATACACCCCACTGATAGGACCCAATATACCTTTCCAGGGTATAATGGCATGAACTGGATGATCAAAAACAATCTGGGGCCAATCAGGGACAAGTGTAATTGTAACCTATGCTGGCAATGTAGATTTGGGTATGGGTGCGCTGACCCGACCTATACAGTGCTGAAGTTTTACTCCCACGTGAAAACCTAAACTGAATTAATAAGATGATAACTCGAAAATGGGGTCAAGACTAGTCGGGGACGAATAACTGCATGTACCTTGAGAGTCTTATCGGACCAGATTCCGAAACTGAGTTCTAGACTGGCCAGAGCTACTTGTCACAAGCGTCGTAACCATCTACGAACAAACTGTAAATAAACTAAAGGTCCTAGGGCTTGTCAAAGCTATATGCTAGAATTTCATGAGCACTGAGGACCAAAACTATAATCTGAGTTTGATTCTAATGGCGAGAGGCTCCACGGACACCTCGAAATAAGGTGAAATAAAACTTTACCAGTTAACACTTTTCTGAAGGATTCTTAAAAGATTCTGCGTTCTAACTGAACTGAACTACTAAGCAGCTAATAAGAACTCAACTAATTCCAACAACACAGGAATTTCATAATATGGCAAAAATTCAAAAATTAAGAAATCTCATCGACAAGGCTAAAATCATTATTATCAATGGAGTAATTACTCAATACATATATATAGTAAGAATTTCTGAAATTTTGCCTAACATTCTTCATTCACTAGATGGGGCCAACAACCAAAGTCATTACTCAAGGATTATGGGAATTCACTTTTGTTCGAACATTGACGATTTAATTAGGAACTGATGGTGATAATATGAACAACCAACATGGATATTATTCAGGCGAAAATTAATGAAAAATAGCAATGAATTCATTCGTATTCGAAAGCTCAAGGCTAAAATTGATAAGAAAATTATGGGAGGTTGTTAAGGGGGACACAAGGGAAGAATAATTCCCTTGTTGAATTCCACATGCGACTAAAATTCACCCAAAGATGGGACTTGACCTGCTGCAATAGATGAGAACCCTAAGCTTGCTTGAGTGTTTCTCGAGAGGATTTTCGATAAGTTTCCTAAGAATAAACGTGAGAATAAGGAGGGACCTTCCAAACCCTCTAATAAGTCTAATTTCATGTCCAAAACGTCATAGTTTAGAGCTTAGGAGAATAGGAAATTACTAAATAGCCCTTAGAAAATTCCTTGGGAAGAGCTGTCAGATTGTCCCTAATAGGTGACCTAATGGGTCGTGGTGATTGACCACGACTCGTAGTCCTCCCGTCAGTACACTGCCTGGGATCTCAGTAGGTCACCAGTCGTGGACCATACTGTTTCATTACAGCATATTTAATGCTATGTCCAGTAACGAGTCTCTTAACGAGTCTTCCGCACACATAACGACCCATTAGAGCCACCCGTCAAGTACACTGGTCAGCTAAATATGCTCTCAACTCAAACCTAACCACGGGTGACTTAACGGGTCATTGTCAGTGACCACGACTCATGTCGTCCCCTCATTAGGCCTGCTTGCCTCTCTCCTTTACATTATCCATCCTTCTCCTTACGGCTCACCTAACGAGTCGTGAGGATTATAACAAACTTGTCAAGTGGGTCTCCCTACAACATTTCTGTAATTTTCAGATTTTCTGATTTAAGTCCCACAGATTAGATTTTGAGTTTCCAGGGCATTACAATATACCACCCTTTGTAAACATTAAGGTCTAAAATATTAGAAAACACACAATAAGCAAAAAAATAGCAAATCAAAATTTCCAAAAACTGCTCATTTAACTCCAAAACTTCCAGAATGACTACCTCCGTTTAAAAAAATACATAGCTGAACTGAATTTACTTTTCACACATACATTCAAAAACATAAAAGAGACTCCGAACATCGGTGAGTCATGAAAACTAAACTGAGTTCTAGGGTTATAGCTAATATCTCAAGCTGTACTGGAGCCAGTAGGGAACAAGTGTGGGTATTTGGTCATCATATATTCTTCGGCCTCCCACGTAGCTCCCAACCTATTGATTTCTCCATAATACTTTAGTAAAAGCTAGCCACCTTGTTCCTCGCTTACGTATCTTACGATTAAGAGATCTGAACAGTACCTCCTCATATGAGGAACTATCTTTTATTTCTACACTGTGCAATGGTACAACTGGTTGGATCTCCGATGCACATCTTCAAAAGTGACGCATGGAAAAGCGGGTGCACAGCTGCTAGTTACGGGTAACTCCCTAGCTCTAGGCTACATTAAGTACACCTCAAAATTCTATATGGTCCCATATACTTGAACTAGCTTCCCTTTCTTTCCAAACCTCATCACCCCTTTCATGGGCAAAAGAATTTTAGGTATACCCAGTCATCAACTGCAAACTCCAACTCTCTTCTTCGCACATCGGCATAAGACTTCTGACAGCTTTGAGCTATTTTCAACCTTTTTCAGATGAGCTGAACTTTCTGCATTGCGTTGTGAACCAAGTATGGCCCTATCAGGTAGCCTAACTGAACCACCCTATAGGAGATCTTCACCTTCTACCATACAATGCTTCAAAAAACAATATCTTTGCTTTGTACACAAACTCGATAAGAGGTAAATGGTTATCCCAATTGCACTTAAAATCAACCGCTTTTACTCTTAGCATATCTTCGGTCTGAATGGTCTGCACCCGGCTTGCCCATCGATCTCTGGATGAGAAAGCAACACTGAGTTTGACCTGAGTGCCTGATCCCTTCTGGAAGGACTTCCAAAAGATGAGTAGGTGAGTTTCCCTATCTGAAATGATTGCCAAGGGCCATGGAGTTTGACTAACTCTCGGATGTAAAGTTTGGCATAGTCCTCGGCTAAGGCGGGTTTTGACTTGGAGAAGTGAGCTTACTTAGTCATTCGATCTACTACCACCCAGATTGAGTGATGCTATAGAGCAAGTACAGGGGTAGACCCATAATGAAGTCCATATTCACCTCTTCCCACTTCCATGTGGGTATGCTGACTATCCTGAGTCATACCTCACAGTCTCTACCTTGACTTCTTGGCGGTTCAGGCACTTAGCTGGGGTGGCACAATGTCCATTTCATGCCGTTCCACCAGTAAATATCCCGCAAATCGCGGTACATTTTATAGCACCGGGGTGAATGGTGTATCTCCGAGCTGTGTGCCTCCAGCCCAATATCTATTGTCTCAACTCATCAACATCCAGTACACACACCTGCCTAGCTAACGAAACACCCCATCTCCCCTTGGGAGAAAGCCTCAACCTCCTTTCTGAGAACTACTTATTTAAGTTTAAGTAGAACCGGATCTTCATCTTGTCTGGACTTAATTTCATACCAAGGATAGATCTTACCTTGGCATTACCCTCCACCTTCAGCTGAATCCGCAATCGCACCCTTAACCAAGGCTGTTTGCGAACTTCTTTCACTAGCTCCCTCTTGTCTTTCACCAATGCTGATTACCGCTTCCCAGCAGAGCCGTCTACTTAGGGCGTCAGCCACCAATTATCTACAGATGGATTACAACACACTTATGTCATAATCCTTTAGTAGCTCAACCATCATCTCTGACGCGAGTTAAGGTCTTTTTACGGGCGAACACATGCGAAGGCTCTTGTGATCCGTGAATACATCAACGTAAGCCCGTGCAAGTAGTTTCTCCAATTTATTAACGTGAATACCACCGCTGCCAACTCCAAGTCATGCGTTGGGTAATTCTTCTCTTGAACTTTGAGTTTTCTGGAGGCATAGGCTATAACTGCCCCAATACATCAGAACGCAACCGAGTCCAACTCTGGAAGTGTCACAATAAACAACTAACTCATCTGATCCTTCCGACAAGGTTAACACTGGAGAGTAGTAGTGAGTCAGTATTCAACTCTAAAACTCTTCTCACACTCATTCGACCACTGGAATTTCACCTTCTTCTAGGTTAACTTGGTCAGGGAAGATGCTATGGAGGAGAAACCTTCCACAAACCATCGGTAATAACCCGCTAAGCATAGGAATCTCCTGATTTTAGTAGGAGAAGCTAGGTCAGGCCAATCCTTCACTGCTGCTAATTTATGAGGTCTACCTGTATTCTTTCACTTGGGAACCACATGACCTGAACGTCACATACTTCAACTAAAATTTGCACTTATTGAATTTGGCAAACAATTGACCATCTCTGAGTGTTTGAAGCACTATCCTCAAGTGACCTGCATGCTCTTTCTTATTTCTGCAGTATACCAGAATATCATCTATAAATACAATAACAACATATCCAGATACTGTGACAATTCGGTTCATCCAGGTCCATAAAGGCTGCAGGGGTGTTTGTGAGTCAAGGGCATCTACAAACTCATAGTGACATACTGAGTTCTGAATGCTATTTTCGTTATGTCACACTCTCTGACCCTTAATTGATGGTATCCTAACCTGGGATCAATCTGGATAAACAATTGGCTCCCGAAGTTGGCTGAACAAGTCATCAATTCTAAGGTAGGGATATCTATTCTTGATTGTGACTTTGTTCAGCTGACGATAATCTATGCACATTTTGAGGTACCATCTTTATTATGCACGAATAGTACTAGATCACCCCAGGGAGAGATGCTTTGGGTTTCATAAAACCCTTGTCAAGAAGATTTTTAGCTACTCCTTCCCAGCTCTTTAGCTCAGTGGAAGCCATTCTGTAGAGGATGGAGATGCGCTGAGTATCTGGAGGAATCTATCTGAAGTCTATTCCAATTTAGGGGAACTTCGGACGATCCTTAGGAAATACATCCAGGAAATCGTGACAAGCGGAACTGACTGAATGGTTGGGGTCTCAGTGTTGAATCCTTGACCCCGAACCAGATAATATGAAAATCTATGAAATGAGTTTCTGGGACTTAAGGTGGGAAGTAAACCTACCCTTAGGGCGCTGAACTGCTGCCCGTCCATTCTAATGTTGGCTCATTAGGGAAACTGGAACTTGACAACTCTAGTTTTTAGGCTAGGTGGAAGCTCACTATTTGGGAATTGTTGGACACCTCTCATATAATTCTTCACTCCTATCTATTGAGCTCCACTTTCTTCAACACCCTAGCCAGCATCTCTTTGTATTTGAATTCCCTACATTACTCACACTTGTTTGTATAGGGGCTACATCAGCTTTAGGGAGGAATGTATGAATTTGAACTCTGAGTAGTTTACATATCCCTTTCTCTTTTGAACTCATAGTTTCTCCATCAGTTTATCCACTTTCTCCTCAGCCTGGTCTTCTCGCTCCTATCCAACCTTGGTTCCCATCACGAGGATGCCAGGGACTTGATTGGAACCTTGTTATACTTGACGAGAGCACCATTTGACCCCCGTCATGAATTGGCATTTCTCATCATATCTTTCTTGAGAACCAACCTCCTCAAATGAGTTGCGTCCTTGGGCCCTAATGGAGTTAACACTTTTGGTTCCGGACCTCATAACATGTTTTGCACGAAACTCTGCTTGACTAATTGGCACGGCCAATGTTTCATCTCTTTCTTCATCTCTTCTCCGCATTTTAGCTGTCATATGGTTGGAAGATGCATTTGGCGACACCTCTATCTCCCTGGTGTGCCATGCCCAGTTGGTTTTAGTCATTTGATCCAAAAGTGCCATAGCCGGGTTGGTGGAGTGGTCTATGATTGAACCTGTCCAAACACAGACTTGTTGATTGAATCAAGATAATGGGGGCTTTGAAGAAATATATCTAATCCATGATTTGGTGCAATTGCAACTTTCTTTTTAAATCTTAGCCACAACTCATGAATGAGTTCTCCTTGGAGTTGTTGTAAGTTCGTGATCTTATCTAATTGAAGCATACAAGAGGGTGGAAAGAGGAATGCTTCAGTCAACTCGTTCCAAAGTGTAACGGACTCAAGAAGCAGCTCATCCCAGCTTATGTCATAGCCTCTCCCGTAAATGAGAATGAGAATAACCTCAAGCGGATTGACTCTTGGCTGATGTTAGATATATTTAATGGTTGAAAAACATCAATGAAGTTCAAAAAAGATTCCTATTAGCATCCTCACTAACTAATTGATTAGTTGGTAATTTACCAACTCTCTAGGCTGTTAAACGTGAGTTTTGGCTTAGTTTTCAGGTCATTTAGGTAGATTTTATGCCCTTTCTCCTTGATCTTTATAGGTACTTAACTTGAATGGAGAAGAGCATGAAATTGAGAAAAAAGAATGAAAATAGAGGTTAGTACAGGTGCTCCGTAGGACACCGGTGACATTAGTCGCGGTTGTCTACTGTGTTGAGGAATGATGGAGGCAGGCGGACCATGAATCGGCACCAGCGATCCACCAGTGCCAACACCAAAGTGATCAAGATCTCACTGTCCTTAAGCTATTACAGACTAGCGGCCCATGGATAAGCACCAGTGAACTGTTGGTGAATAGCAAGTGCCGCCCGCTAGAAGGTAAAAATGTCAAGAACGGAAAAGAGCAGATTTGTTCCCTTTTTGTACATGACTAAGAACTCACATTCCATTATTCCATATAAGATTTCACGATTCTATTAGCATTGTATTGAAGTACATGAAAATAATCTTCTTCTTCTATAAGGTAGAAACTCCATTGGAGCTCAACTCTTACTGAAATTTTCTTACTCAAGTTGTGAATAGATATTGAATTTTTATTGAATGCAATGTCTCTTTCTCCTTCCATGAGTAACTAAATTTCTTGCTTGGGTTGTGTGAATGATTGAGGTTGATTTGAATTGGGTATTGTTCAATTCGTCTTAGATTTACTCAATTAGTATAATTTTAGTATTTCCTCTGTGTTTTAATCTTAATACTTATAATTGCAAATATGGGTTGACTTTACTTACTTTAATTTTGCTTGAAAAAGGAATTTAAAGTATGGGTGAGAAAGTAATGATGGGTAATTGGGTTGATCATGTGGGATTGGGCTAGACATAGACAAAACCCATTATCACATACCATTAAGAATCTATGCTAGAAATAGTTAATTCTCACCCAAGACCCAGTGGTTGTTGCGAAAAGAACTTTGGGGTTTGAAAAACCCGGGTTAATGCATCTAATTGGTTGAGAAACTTGAGATACTACGACTACTGCTAATTGTGCTATTGAGTAATGTTAGGAGCTTGTAGAAATCCCAATTCAATGATGCCCCTATTAATATCACAGCCCTAGTCGTTTCTCCTTTGGTGTTTTCTATGCTTTACCTTTGTTTTCGTGATAGAGTTCCTTTTTAATTAACAAATTGCATTTCCCCTAATTTTTACTTCATTGATTTTGAAACATTGATGAGAATTGCTTCAATTTAATAGAAAACTCTTGTACGATCGCTCTCGTACCCTGTGTGGTCGACCCCGACATCCGTCAGGTATATTCTGGCTAATCAACAGCCGTTTACTCTCACATCAAGAGGAGTGAATTTGGATATTATAAAAAATGGAGCCGTTGCCGAGGAATATAGTTTGATAGCCTTTAGTTGTTTGTTATTTTGAATTGATTTTGCATTGTGGTTGGTTTGACTTTCATGTTGTGATTGGTTCCCTCTAGGTTAATCTTGATATGAACCAACATTTATTAGAAGCTCAGTGGATGGGCATATGGATCATGAGGATGAGGATCCCGTGATTCCAAACATAGGTGCAATTCGCCTCATACGGTAGGGAATGCAATTTTCCATGTGACGAGTATAATGCTGCACCTACTTCAAATGATGGGGCTTTTCAGAGGATGCCAAGTGAGGATGCTAACAGGCATCTCCGTAGTTTCTTAAATTTTTCAGCCTTTGAATATCACAAATATAACTCAAGAGTCAATCAGATTAAGACTCTTTCCATTCTCACTCATAGGGGAAGCAACTGCGTGGCTGGAGGAATTACCTCCCGGGTCTATTACCTCTTGAGGTGAACATAAAGCTTTTGGATAGGTTCTTTCCTCCCTCTGAGATGTTGCAGCTAAGGGATTACTAATTTTTGACAACTACCGGGAACAACTCCATGACATGGTTGAGTTCATGAAAAAAGTAGCAATTTGCCCAATCCATGGCTTACCCAATGGGATCTTACTTTAGAGCTTCTATCATTCATTGGACTCGATCAACAAGTCTGTGGAAAGTATTTTGGCTGGGGGTTCCATCATGTATCATCTCTATGGAATAGCCAAGGAACTTCTTGACAAGAATGACTAAGACCAATAGAGAATGGCATATTTAGAGAAGCGGAAGTATCTTCTACTGGTGTTGCTCCCAACCTTGTGACTGCGGAGATGCGGAAAAAGGGATGAGTCACAAGATGAAACTCTTGTTAAGATGATGACCCAGCTAGAGATGATGATGAAACATGTGATGGGAGGTGGTGTAAAGGGTATGAATGGGTAGGTGCCTAAAGCCATCCTCAATTTGATGATGACACTTCACCCCTAGATATGGGAAGGAGTGTCAATACATAGCTTGAGCTAGTGGCAGGTTCTCTCATTGGGTATCAAGGTGCCAATCAAGGCCCTTGGTGCCCAAGGGAGAAGAATTAGGGTTGGAGAAGTCGTGATAATCCAAGATGGGGGAAGAATTGATTGATGGGGTAATAGAATCAAAATCATGAAGGAGTGTGATATCATTGAAGTGCTAACCCCTATGTGCCTCCTCTAAATGTAGAAGCATCTCAAGGCCAGCCAGAATTAGTGATGTGGGTAGCAAGTGAAGATATGTTGTTTGGTGTTGAATAGGTAGAATCTACTGACAATGGGTTTGCTTCCACTTGGCTTCAATCAAACACCTTGAAGCAAAAATGATCCATCTATCTTCACAAATGAACCCCACATGAAGGGTGAACTCCCAAGTCCCCCACTTTCCTAAATCCGAATAAAGATGACCATTGTATGGTGATAGTGATTAGGAGTGGTAAGATGTGAAGGATGTAGGTGTGAAGCTAATCTTTGTTGTTGTTGCCCTAGAAATTGATGATGATGTGATGGAAGAGGTGCCAAAAGTACCAAGTGTTTGCGATAATGACGAAGGGAAGGATGAGGAGAGGATTGATTTGACTCGCTTGAATGATTTGAACGTATATGAGGGCAAGAAGGCCCCCAATGTCAAATATCATAACAATAGTTCCCCCCCCATATCCACAGCGGTTGCCCATGAAGAAGGAGTATAATCAATTTCGTAAGTTTATAGAGATGTTCAACAAATTATCCATCAATACCGCTTGTGGATGCTTTGATTACAATGCCAAGCTATACTACAAAATTAATGAAGGAGCTCTTGAAGAAAAAGAAGGTGGTGGATATGGGTACTGATGAGGTGACCCATCATTGTAGTGCGTAATGACTAGCAATGCTTGCTCCAAACATGAGGATCCAAGGGCATTTACCATTCCTTGCACAATTGGCTTGTGCATGTTCAATAAAACTCTTTGCGACCTTGGTGCTAATATTAATTTAATGCCACTAATGATCTTCAAGAAACTCGAGTTGGGGAATCCAAACCTACATCCATAAAGCGGTTGATGGTGGATAGGTTGATTAGCGACCGGTTGGATTGCTAGTTGATGTCCTTGTGAGGGTGGACAAGTTCATGCTCCCAGATGATTTTTCTTTGGCGCTGGGTGTGAGATGGACATCGAGGTACCAATTATCTTAGGGCGCCGTACTAGTAATGAAAAGCTTTAATTGATGGGCTTGGGAGCTTAAGTTCCAAGTAGGTGGGGACAGGTTGCCTTCAATGTATGTCAACCGATGAAGCCCTCAGATGAGTAGAAGGTTTTGGAAGTGATTGATGGTGAAATGATATAGTATGAACCTTTTCATGATGAAGTTGAATTAGAGGATGACCCTCCGGAGAATGATGCTTGAGATGGTATAAGTCGTGCCACGATGTTAAATAAGACACTTCTTGGGAGAAAATCCAAGCACTTTTATTTTGAGCATTGTGATATTTTTATTGTTTTGATTCTTGTGGGAAAAATTGAAGGCAAGACAAAGAAAGATAAAAAGAGAATAGGCATGGCACTAGACAGTGAAATGCCGGTGAAAAAATGTGAGCACCGCCCTATCGCATGTTAAAGTAAGAAAAGTGGGAATGAGAGAAGGTGGCGATCAACCATCAGAATGCCGATGCCAATTCAGAAAAACACTTAGTCAGCGCCGGCTCAAATCAGTACACCTGAGAGTTGTGGTATACTCAATGACCAAACCAGGGTAACTGATGACAACCTGCGAACCGCGGTTAATTCGGCCATGAAACAATGAACTGAGCAGAATTTTGGTTACCTGCATTAAGGCGGAAAAATGTCGGTACATATCGCCATCCTCAGTCCAAGCGCAGATCTAGTTAGTAAGTCTTTTAAAATGTTGACTTATCCATGGACAAGTGTATATAGGCTTGGATATTTTCAGTATCAGTCAAACCCTCTCCAAGCCCCTATAAACCCTTTCTTCCACCTTGTTTCCCATTATACCTTTAAAACTTTCCCATACACTACCTTTCTACCTTTCTACCTTCCCACCATTAAATCCACCTTTTCACCTACTGATCCATTGCATTTCTTCTCTCCTATAAATCCAACACTTCACTCCTCTCATTTCATCACGACTCACTCATTTCTTCACTACACTAAAACAAGAAAATTTTGGTGGAACTCCATTGTTCATGCTTTGATCTTTCTGCTCTCTTTGTTCTCAAATCCATTTGGTATGTGACTCTTACTCTGCATTTGATTATTGTTCGAAGAGATGGGTTATCTTGAACATGTGCAAATCAAAGTTTCCCCACTCATGTATCCCCATTACCCCCATGATTATACTTGTTATTACTTTTGTATTATTCATATTGTGGGTATGTCGGGGGTGATATAATGTTGAATGATAAATGCGGGTATTATTTGTGGAAAAATGATTGCTTCTTATTGTGTTTGGTTTTAGTTGGGGTTGCAATATGGTAGCCCCATGTGTGCTTAAAATTGCAAAATTTGCCTGATGATAGATGGAGTAACATCTTTATTAGGGTAAATTGCCATTTTACTCATTTGGCTGTTGTTGTATTGGTGAGTGAGTCTTGAATTTGAAAGTTTTGCGATTTCACTGAGTTTGCAGGATGAATTCATTTGACCAGGCGTTCACTTAGGCGAACTGCCTGATGTTGGGGTTCAAGGGCTTCAGGCCACTGCCCCCAGACCTGCCCACTAGCGTTCCATGAGTTAAGATCGATGAAGCACCGCTGTGCTTCCAGATGATCCACTGTGTCTCTAATATTCTGTTAATGTCCAACGCGGCTAACCGGTGGTTCGCAAGTCTCACCTGCATTTCTTGGGTCTTTTCCCAGTGCTACCAACTGCTTAACGCTAAACTCTTCTACTTGTTTGCCATCAATTGTTATTATTCATTGCCTTAGTTTAAAATAGATATTAGTTTTATATTTCTTAAACAAAAATACAAAAATAAAATATTATTATGGACACTAAGAGTATATCTTCATCCAGGCAATCAAGCAAGGGCAAGACCCCAACCTCCTCAAAAAGAGGAAAAACAAAAGGAAGGCAAGGGCTGACCCCAACCCCCTAACACCCGAGGGCTATTATATTCTGCATTCCCTACAAGGAGGGGCACTACGCCATATGCAAGGGCTCTCTATCACGATAAGAAAAGCGCTTTGAACAGGCGGGAGCTGTAAGGGTGATTTCCCCAATAACAACACAATTCTGAGCCGCCAATGGCTTGTACTTTTACAATCCTCTATTGGACTTATACTATAGCCTAGTGCCCAAATTATGCCTCATACCAGGCAGAGACAGAGAGCATGCAGCACAGAGGCAAAGGTTGATGAATTCCCCTACCTTCCTTCTATTGTGAGGGTGTGAGAAGTTGACATAACCCCAGCGGCCATCGATTCCTTATTCCGAGAGGATGAGATTGACACAGCTCTGTGTATGCGACTAAAATTGTTGACGCAGAACCAGTTTAGGTGGATAGCTCCCTTCATTGCTGTAGACACTCCTTTTTGGGCCTCGATGGGTGGCGAGATCTCGGCATGATCTTAGTTTGAAGCCAAGCTGTCTAGATTTCATTTGTGACGGAGTATGCCTTCAAAAGGAATGAAAGCGAGAGGGTAAGTTTGGAAGCATCCATCCTCATCACATGCATCATAAGGGGGTCCTAAATTTGGGAAAATAGTGACCATTTAGATGAAGAGAAAAGCAAGGCAGGTTGGCACTTCAATGCCATACGCTGTTCTTGTATCTTAGCTATGCCTTCAAGCCAGAGTGTCACTCTTCCCGATGAAGCCCTTAGCTGCGCTACCGATGGTTATAGTGGACAAAAGGGATGCAGATGCTCCCAAGAGCAAGCGAAATAGGTTGCAGGCATTTGACGTCCTCGAGAGTCCCTCTCTCATGGGTTTGAGCAAGCCCCAATATTTGATCTCAACATGCCACATCAGGCATCGGGCAGACCTCAAGAGAAGCACTGACTAGGGGAGCCTCACCTCCTCCCACATCATCTCAGCCAAGTAGCCTCCACAAACTGGTAGAGATGACAGACTCAGAGAGCCAGCACAGAAATTGGCTAGAGTCTCCTTCCTTTATCACCAAGATGGTGAAAAAGGAGATGAAGTCAATGTATGATAGCTTGACCAGACTATGCTTTCATGTGCATGTCGTGGAGGGGGTTGTCACCTCTCTCTGAGCTGAGTTAAATGAGTGAAAAGGTCGGACATCAATGGCGGTGCCCGATATGAGCGCACTTAATGCAGTTATGGATGCCCTTTCAATAGTCCGAGGCCCCATTGATGGCTTGTTTGAGGGCTTGGGGAGATGAAAGAGGACACAGGCAGCGAAGGCCATGATGGGGGAGCTAAAAGGGCGAAGAAGATGATGAGGATGGTGACGAGTGACCACTTCAGGGAGTTCTTGCCCTCATTTATTTTGTATGCATACATTAGGAACAATGGATTGTTTGAGTTGGGGGTGGGATGAGTGTTTCTTTTGTGGTGGTAATTTGTTTTATTGATAACTTCATCATTTGTCCTTACCCGGAGTTTTTATTTTTAAGTTGTGATGATTGGTGAGCCTTTATCGGGCTCGGGATGCCCTTGTCGGGCTTTTTGTTTTGGTTAATATATGTTGAATGGTTGTGAGCCCTTGTCTAAGTTACTGAAATGGATGAAATAAAATGAAAAAATTGTCTTTGGTGTTAGTACAGTTTTGAGTTATTTGCCTTTGTAAATACTAGGTAGTGAATAAGCTCAAGAATTTCTTTATTCCACAGTTCTTTTCCAAAGGACAATCTCTTTCCTTTCTTTTCTATTATTGAACCGGGTGACATTTCCCAATGATAGACTGTAAGGCAACTTTCTTGAGAGAAAATGTCATGTCTTTGAAGTCTTGTGAAATTATTTTTTTGAAAGGTACCATCGAATTTTTTTGAGGCATGAAAAATGAGTTTTGAAGAAATTGGGCATTGGAAATGAAAAATGTAGCACTCATGATATATTGCACATTCTTTATTTGGCTTGTTGATTCATATGTAGCTAATTCATAAATCATAATCTAGTTGTAGAATGTATTGTGTGAACTCCTTGGAGTGTGATGTCTTGTGTGGTGAAGGCTGAATTCGACCGTTCCCATGCATATACTTTTTCCTAGAACTTGCCCTAAGTATGATTCAATACGAAATCCTAGGTAGTTGAACTTAGAGCATGATTTTAGGCTTTTCTGTTGCTAGTCACTTCACCCAAAATGACCTCCTAAACATCTTCCCTTATTAGACAATATTGAGCCTTTGACTTTTGTTAAACCACATTACAAGCCAATGTCACCATGTAATCCTATCTTTTGGCACATCCTCCTAATTCTTATTTTGTGATGAATTAATGAAAAGAGGCTTAAAGCCCAAGAAATGGGGATAGATAAGGAAATCAGTGGAAACGAGGCAAAAAGCCTAAGTTTGGGGGTTTGCAAGAAGAGGGGAGAAATATGATGAGCATTAATGGGAGGTAGCATAAAATTATGATCAAAATGGGTAAATGATGGATTGAGAAATCTAGAATCATCAAAAGAAAGAATAGTGAAAAGTGTTACCCCTTTCTTAAAGGCTAAATGTGAAAACCATAAAGGTTATAAGGGTGGTTCTTGATTAACAAAAAGATGAAGGTGGAAAAAAAGAAAAGATAAGGGTGATCTAAAAAGTATGATGGGATGTTAAAAGTGTTCAATAAAGGCCATTAGGTAGGTCCTTTCACTGAAGCTGAAGATAATTGTCCTACATGTACCCCTTAGCCTTCATTATGACCCCAAGTTCTAATTGATTCTGAGTATAGCAACTTTACAAATTAGTGGCGAATCACACGAGTGAAGTCTATGGGTCGAGTGTGCATAAGGAATTTCTTTGGGAGAGTGAGTGTTATTGTCTTATTCCATAATCCTTTGTGTGTGCATTGTTTGATCATAAAAAAAAAAGGGATTATCTCTTCTTGTGAGCGGTATCACCTCCTTTGAGAACATACTTGCATTGTGCAAAGAAGTGATTGGGACATTAGTGTTGTGAGCTTCAGAGCTTTGAATGTGAATTTGTAAAGATTTGAGATGCTATGTGTGCTTGTGGTGATAAACCATGCCCTTGTTTTGAAAAAATGAAAGCAGTTGTGAATTATGCCTATTCATTGTGGTTACCTCTTGAAACTTTCTAACATTTGGAGGTGGGGGAGAATCATTTATCTTTTTCCTTGAGTTGGTGAGTGTTTTTGGGTTGTCTTAGGCTCATTGGTCATAGTGCATATATTCATATTACACGTGTTGTCCATTTTCTCAATAGAAAAGAATTGCATTACTTGAAGACAAGCAATAGTTCAAGGATTTGGGGTTTGATGAGTTGGTAATTTACCAACTTATAAGGCTCTTAAACTTGAGTTTTTATTTAGTTTTAGGTCATTTAGATGGATTTTATACCTTTCTTCTTGATTTTGCAGGTACTTAATTTGAATGGAGAAAAGCATGAAATTGAGCAAAGAGCATGAAAATGGGGAGTTGAGGACTGACGCTCCACCAGAGGACACCGGTGAAAACACTGGTTGATCGTAGTTGTCTATTGTGTTGAGGAAGGATGGAGACCGGTAGAGTGTGGATCAGCATCGGTGAACTTGGTACCAATGCCAAAGTGATCAAGATCTCACTGTCCTTGAATTTGCGACAGATCGGCGGCCCGCGAATCAGCACCGACAACCGCCAGTGAATCGCAAGTGACACCTGCCAGATAGGGGTAAAAAAGTCTATAATGTAAAAGGAGGAGCAGATCTGTACTCTTTTTGTAAATCTCAAAAAAGACTGAACTTTCCATTATTCTATATCAGATTTTCATTAGTCTATTAGCATTGTATTGAAGTAGAGAGAGGTAAAGAGAGAAATGGTCTTCTTCTTCTACAAGGTAGAAACTCCATTAGAACTCAACTCTTACATAGAAATTTTTCTTGCTCGTTGTGAATATTGAATTTTTATTGAATGCAATGTTCTTTTCTACTTCCATGAGTACTAAATTTCTTGCTAGGGATGGATGAATGATTATGGTTTAAATTTAATTGTTGTATATTTAATCTTAGATTTACTCTATTAGTATCATTTTAGTATTTCCTTTGAGTTTTAATATTAATACTCATAGTTGCAAATGTGGGTTGACTTTACTTACTTTAATTTTGCTTAAAAAATGAATTCAAAGTATGGGTGAGGAAATACTAATGGGTAATTGGGTGTTGATCATGTGGGGTTGAGCTAGACATAGCCAAAACCCATTATCACATACCCATTGAGAATCTAAGCTAGAAATAGTTAATTCTCACCCAAGTTGATGTGGTTGTTGTGAGAAGAACTTTGGAGCTTGAAAAAACCCAAGGTTAATGCATCTAATTGGTTGGAAAACTTAGGATGCTACCTTGACTACTGCTAATTATGCTATTGAGTAATGCTAGAAGCTTTTAAATATTCCAATTCAATGATTCCCTATTAATATCACACCCCTAGTCGTTTCTCCTTTGGTGTTTATACATTTTAGTTCTATTTTCGTGATAGAACTCCTCTTTTAATTAACAATTGCATTTGGCCTAATTTTTAATTCATCGATTTTGAAATATTAATGCCAATTACTTCAATTTAGTAGACAACTTTTTTGATGACTCACATTCCCTGTGGTTTCTGCCTCGACACCTGTTGGGTATTTTTGTTTGTCAATGACTATTTACACTCTCTCATCAAGAGGTATTTTGGACGTTATCACTACTCCACCAAACAGTCCTTTCATTTGCAATAGATGTAACATGGTGCTTGTCATGAAAAATGGCATTCCCTATCATTGGCGGTAGGCGAATGACACCAGCTACCTTTTGAGCCATGGGCACATCTTATACATCCATGAACCCATCCATGCTACTAGCATCACTAGTATTTCTCATCTTTGCACTGCCAAGTAATCAACAAAAACAAAAACAAAAGTAAAAGCAACACAAGACGCAAAAGTAAATTTGGTCGATAATCAACAAATGGCAATCATCTCAATCACCGACAATAGCACCATTTGTTTGTCTTTTTCAATACAACTCTTCTTTTTAAAGGAGGTGTATGTGGTCGCTGTCAAAAAATAAATTCCCAAAGAGTATCAGTGTCGAATCACACAGAGATTGAGAACAGAGAATTAAAAAATCATAAATAAACTCAAACTAGCTAAGCGTCATTTCTTAATAACATAATGTAAATATTGGGGGAAAAAGAAAGAAAATATTAATTTTCAAATTATAAAATCAAGAAGGGGCAAGCCAGATTTGCAATCAAGGAGAATGACTAGGGGTGTGCATTTGATGGGGCTTCTACTTGATAGGGGTTGAAGTGCCTTAGATTCGATTAGAGACGGATACCATAGATTATGGTGACACCCTATGTTTCTCAACCAAAAGGATGTTTTACCTTGGGTGTTCTCAAACCCCAAATCCAATTAAAAAAACCAATCAACAAAGCATGAGGAAGGTTAAGCTATCTCTAAGGCTTGCGCTAGTGAAGTATGAATACGGATCTTGACTATCTCTAGATCAAGCCTAATCATCACACACCCAATTCTTCACTATTGAATTTCCCACCCAAGCCTCACTTCTCTCTTTCCTTGCAAAAGAAAGATAGAAAGCTAAACCAATGTTTGCAACCATCAATTATTGAAATAAAACTTGGAGGAAACAATAGATCCATGTGTACTACTAAAATCTAAGAACAATTCATCAATACCCAACCAAATCACGGACACCTTGTCACGACCTAAACATAGACCCCGACCAAGATACAGTACCTAGAACCATGAATTACTCCATGTCAACCCATGGAATTAACATGATCACTAAAGCACATGAATCAAGAAAGCTGACAACTACTGAAAGCATGATTAAGAGGAAGTCTGAATACATATCTAGTCATAATAAGTCAACATTAAAGATGAAATTCTACATATTGTTTGATAAGCCTCTAACATCTGAAGCTGATGGGATATTACCCCAACTAGCTCATTAAAGTCTGAGAACTAAAATAACATAACTCAACATCAAACTAAAGGTCCTCGAACGGTGGGACTTACCAATGAAAGAAACTAAACTAAGTTGCGGGGACTGGACTAATGATGGAACTGAATCTGATCGTCTGAACCTAAATCATGAAACGATACAACATAGAACAAGCAGTCAATACTTGGAATGTACTAGTATGCAAGATAAATAAAACATACTGAGTAAGTATAAGCTAAAAATCATTCATATAAACATGAATCTAAGATCATGAGAAGTAAGGACTACATGCTAATATATGAAAACATGTATAGCCATAAACTACATTTCATATCTAAATAGAATGACCCAAAGATGAAAATAGAATCATATGTCTTGCCATAGCTGAAATCATAAGATAAAAGTTTATAAACTAATCATCTGGTCAAACTCGTGGGAAACATAATATTATAAGTCATAAACATATATAACTAAAATTATGAGAAACAATGGAAGACTTTTCACGCATTAGCCCCATCACGATATAGCTTATACTTGATGCACAACTATCAACAATGTCAGAGCAGAGCCGTGGCCTTGCTAGGGCTAAAATTTACCATGATATCGATATCAAGCTAAAGGCCCTTTGACGAGTGGGGGAAACTCTCTTGAGAGGTATAAAGTAAGTACTATCATTGGAACCACTTAGTTTTGAATCGGGGAACCTTGGGACCACAAGCCTACTCGGTGCTAGACACTACTCCCAAAAATATACAAGTACTCATTGTTTTCAATGAAGCTGAAATAATAATCACATATAGTTTGGAAATCTGAACATGGGAGTCTTGTCTCCAAAACATATCATAAAGTGATCTTATTAGCCATGGCTAAATCATGACATACTTTGCACTTATGTGGAAACTTGCCAAAAAATCTTAAAATCATGCATACTTGAAATAGACTTCATAGGTCAAAATCATACATTCATACATGGGTAATTTTTAAACATTCATTCATGTTAGATATCTCATCATACTTGATATCATGAATCATAAACTTGACTTTTCATAGAGAATTTATAAAGGTAGGGCATGATTTTCTAAATGTTGAAATCATGAATTTATAATCAAATAGGTATAAATTACCATAGATCTTAAAAATGCTGACATAGAGGAAATTGACTATAAACAATTTTAGGGAGTTTCATAAATAGGTTAAAACCCCCACAAGATCATGAACTTGATCTAGGGCGAGTTCATAGAATTGAGAGAATTTTGGGACATGGTGAAAGGAACTCTCATTAGTAGCCATGCATACCTGGGAGAGATGAATCTACACTTGTCTTTGAATTCCAAAGAGATTTGGAGAAGAAATTGAAGGATTGAGTTTGATCTTTTAATAGAAAACCTCCTAAACTTGCATGCATGAGATTGGATAAATTAGAATTGGTTAAAATCCGTTAATACACTTCTTTAGGGCTGAAAATGACATTAGGAGCTTAGGAATTACAAAGATACCCTTACTGTTTCACCGTCTAGAAAAATGACCCTGCTAGTCACCACGAGCGACCAAATGAGTCGTTGGATTACAAGATCAATCATGGTCTTGACTCATTACCACCACAAGAAAATCCTTATTCACTAGACTTCCTTACCCCACAGACAATTTGACTAGTTGTTAGGGGCACGATGACTTGTCCCCTCCATCCGTTGCCCATACTACCAGTTCCTCCTTTCTTCACCCCACATACTTAACGAGATACAACACGACTCGTGGGGTGACACAACTACTCATAGCTCCACCTATTAAAACCCAAGAAAAGAAATTCCTTTGTCAACTCAACACCACTCATCGGATCACTGGACAGATCCATCATGTGACCTAATAGGTCACCTGGCAAATCAATTCCTGTCACCTGAGTGCCAGAATTTCTTGTTTTCTCCCTTTCAACCCTCGGGTCTAATCTTAGGGACTTTTGAATATTATAATATCTCCCCTTTGGGAACATTAATCTTCAATGTGGGTTAAATATACTGAAATGCTGCGAAAAGGAACTGCAATCCTAAATACTGAACATCTGAAGCTAAAACTGATGGAGTGACAGACTCCGTATTGAAATATATAACTAAACTGAATTCATTATTCATACATGCATGCTACAACATGAAAGGAATTGGGAGACATGAACTTGACATGAAACTGAATAGAGTATTAGAGAGAGCGTGCCTCACACTAAAACTCCGTCGGAAGGGAAAAGATGTAGGTATTTAGCCATCATATCTTCTTTGACTTCTCGTGCTCCCTCAGCGACTAATTCTCAAAATACTTTTACTGAAGCTACCTCCTTGTTCCTCAACATCAAAAACATGGCCATGAAGGGATCTAAACAGGTACCTCCTTATAGGTAAAGGCTGCCTCCTTCCACACCTATGCTCTCCACTGAATAAACCAAAACCAGTCACCAATGTACTTCTTTAATGATACATGGAAAACTGGATGCATTGGCCTTCAACTCAGCGGTAGCTCCAACTCATGAGACATAACAACACGTCTCACAATCCTGCATGGGCCAACACATCAGGGAATAAACTTCCTTTTCTTTCTGAATATCATCATTCTCTTCATGGGAGACACCTTCAAGAACATCCAGTCATCAACGTCAAACTCAGGATTCTCTCTGCCTAACATCCGTATATGACTTCTGGTGACTCTGAGCTATTTTCACCTTTCTCTATAGCAAGCTGAACTTTCTCCATGGCCTCATGAGCTGACATTGGCTCTGTCAACGTAGCTTCACCTACTTCAAACCAACCAATAAGCGATCTATACCTCCACCCGTATAGGGCCTCAAATGGAGCCATGTGGATGCTAGAGTTGAAACTATTGTTGTAAGAAAACTCAATAAGAGGTAAATGATCATCCTAACTACCTTTGAAGTTAATCACACATGCTTTCAACATATCCTCAAGAGTCTGAATGGTCACTCATCCTGACCATTCATTTGCGGTGAGTTGTGCTTTAAGCTTGATACAAGTACCAAGTTCCTTTCAGAACGATCTACAAAACTATAAGGTAAAATGAATAACTCTATCTTAAATGATGGATAAAGGAATCCTTTGCAACTGAACCAAATCTCAACTGTATAATCTAGCATAGTCACTCATTTGAATCAGTAGTTTTGACTGGTAAAAAATGAGCTGCTTTAGTCAACCTATCTACCACCACCTATCAAGATTCATGCGTCGGTGAAGTGCAGGCAACTGATCGAGCATATTTATATGCCAAATTGATCTCAAATGCATAGCTTTTTGCCTTGTTTATCCAACAATGTGTGTACATTCTCATATATAAATTGTATGGAAGTGTGATTTTTATATAACCAACATGATTAGCGTTGTTTTGCAGGAAAAACATACTTTTTATGGATGATTAGATACATGTTGGGAGAAATCGGAGATGGACTCGGAACGAGCAAAAGCAGAGTGGAGAAGCAAGGAATTCAAGAGGCTCCGCGATAGGCAGCGACATGCTGCCATCGCGGTTGCAGTCTGTCAGGAGATATAAATTCCAAGAAATTCCAGAGAGGGTCCACGATCAAGCCGTGGCATGTTGGAATTAATTTCCCAAGACCTTGACATTCCAGTGAAGGTCGCGTTTGCAACGTGGCACGCTGGGCATGCTTCGCGTTGCATGCCGTGCCACGTTGGGAGCCAATTACCTGGGCAGCCAACTTCAGCCTCCGCAGAGCACTCTGTGACACGTTGCTTGTTATTCCGGGAAAAATTATCCCTAGTATAAATAGAACACTTAGGTTCATTTTTAATTATTCTGACTTGGTGGAGCAAGAACGTGGGTTACAGGCAGTTGAGAGGACGAAAATTCTTAAGGTTTTCTCTATCCCTTGCTTCTTTCTTTCAATTGTTTGCATGATTACATTCATTTAACGATATTCAATCCACAAATGGTGGCTAAATCCCTTTCTTGCCAGAGGTTATGAACTATTGTATTGAAATGTAATTATTTGATTATCTAGTTGCTTTCATCTTTTCTTCTATGGTTGTTCTATTTAATTCTTGTTCTTACTGCATTAATATCTGGCCAATGTTAATGTAAATCCAAAAAGTCGGTTTTTCACCCGAGAGGGCAAGAAACTGGAAAGTTGTGAATTAACCAGATATGGATCTTTTCTTAGTTTGGGAAAATTGAGAATTGATTTTACCTTCAAGGATAAAGAAATATACCAGAAAGTCATCATTAGTCAAGTGTGAAATTGGTTTTGTATGGCTAGAACATGAATTTCTTCTTATCACGAAATGTGAGTGGAAGGTTCGTGATTCTTAGGATTGGGTTAAATACGAGTTTTAATCCATAGGCATAAGTTCTGACGCAACCGGAGGAAAGATAAACCATGTATGTCGATACTTAATTTCTTTATGTTCGTTTTAGTCTCAGCATGCTCACATTCATAGTTCGGACTCAATTGTATAAATATTCTACTTTAGTATAAAAATAGTTTGCAAATATAAAAACTTTATTTTACACTGTTGTCTTCATTATTAAGTTATAGTAAATTAACACTCGAAAAGTTTTTACCCTATAGTTCAGTCCTGTGGGTTCGACATTCCGGTTCTTTAATAGAGCCACTATATTACTTCACGACCCGCACACTGCGGGTTCATCATCATTTTGGCGCCGTTGCCGAGGGGATTGGCAATTGGTGAAATTTTAATTTTTCTTAAAGTGTTGATCTGCTATTTCAGTATTTATTGTTGACAACTTGGTCTTATACATATTTTGCAGATAACAGATTCTGTTGAACACTGGCAAGAGATAAAGGTTTGGTGGATCCATCCTTAGAGCCGGAAAGACAATTCCATCGCCAACGGAGAGAAGCTCTAGGAAGAAAATTGCAGTTGCTCAGACAAACCATTATTGGAGCAACCACAGAATCCCACCACTTGTCTGCGGGCAGTAATGATGCCGAGGAAATGGCAGCCAGGCCGGTTCGCGATGTGGCAATCCCACATGCTAGTAATGTCATATCTAGCATCCGCAAACCTGAGCCAGGGGAGGGAGGTTCGAGCTTAAACAGAACATGGTGCAATTGCTGCACACAAGCAGGCAGTTCACAGGTCTCCTACGAGGATCACAACAACATCTTCAAACCTTTTTGGAGATAAGTGACACCCATCCCCGCTGGAGTATCAGCATTCTATGTCAGGCTTACACTGTTCCCACTTTTACTTTTGGGAGAAGCGAAGGTGGCTGAAAGCTGAGCCGCAAACTTTGTGTACATGGGATGATCTTGCAAAGAAGTTCTTGATCCGATTCTTTCCTTTCGGTAAAACAACAAGACTTAGAAGTCAAATTCTAAGTTTCAAACAAAGAGAAGGAGAAAATTTGTATCAAGCTTGGGAGAGATTCAAATCACTGCTGCCAGGACTGTCCTCATCACCACCAATCCAATGATGTGCTGGTGCACACTTTTATAGAATGTTTGGAACCCCACACAAAAATCTTTATGAGTTCAGCAGCTGGGGACAAGCATTAGAAAAGACTTACGAGGAGCTTCCTACTTTGTAATCGTATTTATGAAATCCAGTGGAATGCCCGGACTCTTCAAGGGGAGGAGCAAGGAAAGTAGCTGGAGTCTTAGAAGTGGATGGGTTTACAGCTATCGCTGTGCAGATAGCTGCCTTGCAGAATCAACTAAACACCCACTTCGGCAACATGAGTTTGAGTCAGTCTCAAGCCCCAGTAAATGCAGTGCAGCAGATTTGGTGTGAAGTGTGCGGAAGCAATAAACACTCAGCTGAGTGTTGTGGAGCAAATCCAGACTCAGTGAACTTTGTCGATAATGCACAAAGGAACAATCACCAACAGTATGGGAACAGCTACAACTCTAACTAGAGGAATCATCCGAATTTCTCTTGGGGTAACAACCATCAGGGACAGAGTTCGAGTCAAGGATTACAGAGGAATCAGGAGGGCCACAGAACTATCAGTCACAATATAGAAACAACAATGCACCCCTCCGCCACCATCCATCACCCAGCGTTGAGAATGTTCAAGCAATTGATAGCTAGCCAAGCTCAACTGCAGGCTGACTATGTCAAATGGCAGCTGAGGTCAGAGAATAATCAGCCCCAGCTACAAAGTGGCTGAAGTATCAGTTTGGGCAGTTTGCTGGAGCCCGAACACCAGGCCTAGAGGAGGACTTCCCAGCGACACAGACCTAACCCAAGCAGGTAAATGCAGTGACCACCGAGGAGTGGCTTGCAGTTGAAGGAGGTGGAATTTAGAAAGACCACCTCAACGGTCGGGAGCGACGAAGCGGAAGGAGCAAAATGATGAGAGGGGAAAAGCACAAGGATGCTGAATCAGAAAGACCTCACCCCCGTTCCCTCAACGATTAAAGAAGCACAAGGAGGAGGCGTGTTTCAAAAAGGTCATGGAGGTGCTTAAACAGTACAGATTAACTTACCTCTTGTTGATGTTTTGCAGGGGAGTGCCTAAGTATGCAAGTACATAAGGACATAAATGGCCCAGCAAGCAGGTTGACGGAGCATGCCATGGTGGCTCTTACGGGAGAGTGCACTTCCGGATACAGAACCGATTGCCTACGACTCAAAGACCCTGGGAGCTTCATAGATTCGAATACAATCAGGCAAAGTATCTGAGCTCGCAGTTTGTGTGATTTAGGGAAGGCTGACATTAACCCGATGCCGACTTCCGGTATTCAAAAGTTAGGTCTAGGAGTCCTAGACCTACAACAGTGATCTTGCAGCTCGCGGATCGCTCCTTGGCAAGACCAGATGGTATTGTGGAGGACGTGCTAGTGCAAGTCGGCTCCTAATCTTCGGTAGATTTTGTTGTGCTGGATTTTGAGCCAGGCCGAAGTCCCATTTATTTTGGGACGGCCTTTCTTGGCGACCATGAAAGCGTTAATAGATGTAGCTGCAGGGCAGCTAACTATGCGAGCACATGACAAGGTGGAGGTGTTCGATGTGTACAAGGCCGCAAGCTCCCGGCGGTGTATGAGAACTCTCGGTCATCAATGGGCTTGAGCAACCGGATGTTGCTCCAGGGCTTTGAAGTCTCGAAGTTAATGGGAAAACCCTTGACAAAGGTAGCTTGACAGGGGTGAGGACGTGTTCGTGAGAAAACGTCCGTCACCCTAGGGGCAGAAATAAAGGCTTGAACAGCGTGTGAGCAGGCCTTTGATGGCTTAGGCGCTGCACGGGAGGCGACTCGTGAATTGTTGTTTGTAAAATTGTATATATTTAACAAAAAATAAAAAAAAAGAAAAAAAAAGAAAAAGAGAAAATTAAAAATGTTAAAAAAAATAAAAAAAATAAAAATATTTTGTTCTTCAAACCTTGGAATTCTAACCGATTTCTTGTTGTAAGATATATTACAGGTTGATCAAAGGGAAAAATGCAAAGGAATGCGAAGGAGAAAAATGAGGTATGACAAAATTTTTAAGTGGCAAACAGTGAGCTGCTTGCGATAAACCGTGTCACGGAGGGCCTCCGCGTTGCCCTCCGTGACACGTTGAAGGCAAAATCTGGAATTTTACAAAATTCAGAATGCCGATGGCTCAATGTCACGGAGGCCGAGGTACTCACGATGCACTTCATGACACGTTGACGTGTTAATCCCGTCGGGTCTGCAGGTCACCGGGCGACCCACGCGAAAATACCCCTTTTAACACTCAAATCGCCTCATTCTTCCCATTTTCGATCCCCCTCACGACAAACACCCAAAATTTCCCCCTTCCCCAATGTGGCACGGACTTAGGCACGAAATTTCATCAACTTTTCTTGATATCATCGGATTAAAGGTACGTTCTTGAACTCAACCTCAATTTTGCCTAAATATTTTGATTTCTAGCATGAAAAGAGAAGTAACCCTTGCCTTAGAGTATAAATTTAGCTTAAATTCATTAGAGCTATGATTGTTGGTTGTCGTAGTATCGTGGCTTGATTATATGAACAACAAAATTACATGCTTGTTTGAACCCAGGTTGTGAAAATTGTATCTAGGGTTGGGTTATGAATAGAGAGAAATTGAATTGAGGGTGGAATGTGAAAAAGTGTTGGTTTGTACATGTGGGTGCTTTGAATTGTGTTGTGCTTCACGTAATATGCTAAAGAAGCGATGAATTTTAGGGGAACAAATTGGATTAGATGCATGAAATTATCGAAGCACATAGAAATTGGAAATTGCTTAGGTTGAGTTGTTAAAAAATTCTTTTATTTTTTTAATTTTTAGCTAAGTGCTTTATGTGATAAGAAATGTGATCGATGGTATGTTGGGATTAGCTGTACGAAGTCTGAGTAGTACATAGATGTTATACTGTCGAATCTGCTGAAATACTGAGCATTTTGGTTGTTTTGTTGTTTTTGGTTTTCTTGTTTTGTTTTTGTAAATAATAAAATAAGTATGATCTGGCCAAAATGCTAAAATGAGGGCTGAAGACTAAGTGTGGAGTGGCCGAGCCAAACCCAAACTTAGTCGAAAGCTAAGTTTAACTAGACTGACATTGGGACTGTCTGTTTTCTTTGACAGGAACAATGGCAAGCAGCGGAAGCAGGACAAAGGGTGAGGCGCATCCACATCAGGCGCCGGAAGGAATCGGTGAGACTGGGAGCAGCAGTCCCAGCAGCACCAGCGGTTCCACGCGGCCAGCACCGACAATATGGAGCAGATGGGTGGCGAGGAAGGGGAAGAAGTGGTACCTGGCTTCGGAGAACAAATACTTCCCTGAGGCATATTGCAAAGGGGACCCGTTGGCACAGGTTCCCCCGCATGGTACACGGATTGATGCTGCCGGGCTGCACTTCATTTTTGACGAGCCCAGGAGTGCAATCTGCGCCCAATTGCGGGTGTTCTACACCAATTGGAACCCGACGCTCAGGAGTCACACCATCAAGATAAGGGGCCAAAGTGTCACACTTGAGCCTCACCAGCTCAATGCCATATTAGGGGCGCAAAACACTGATGCCCATGTACTCCGGCAACTGAATATCACTCCACCCTATGCGGATATCAGACGCACATTGTGTGGAGCCCGGTCGACAGCACCGTGGAGCAGGCACAAGGAGGGGCTATTATCAGACTGCCTATTCACAGATGAACAGGAAGCCAGGATCTGGCTAAAAATTGTTGCTCTATTTGATTCCGAGGGGTGCACATGACGGATGTGACCCAGGATCGTGTATGCCTAGTGTATGCCCTAATGAAAGGGCTGGAAATTGTGTAAGGGGCAGTGATCATATCGCCATGAAGAAAACCCGGATTGCATCAAGGGCACAGGTACGGGTTCGGCAGGTTGCTGACTACGTTCCTGAGGGGCCTAGAGGTCGAGGAAGAGGCCCTAGACTACATTCCCCAGATGGAGCGGCTGTTTCCATAGATGTCACAAGAACTAAGGCACCCGACACCACTCACGGGCCAGTTCTCACATTAGCCGAGCGACATGCTCAGGATGACAGTATATGGCCTGCATGTATGGGATGTAGATGCTCCAGCTATGCATAGGCGGGAGACCGGCAACGGAAGATGAGCTGTGGCAGCTCGACTTAGATTACCCTTTTGGTGAAAATGCCCGGGAGCACTATGTCGTGTGGGCCCAGCTTTTTTGTGGAGCCCGTGGATGACAATGTCCCCACTGATGAGGAGACGCGTCGCGAGGATTTCGATGTTGAGTCGGAGGAATGGGGAGATTCGGGCATATGTGGGGGGACAGGCGGCAACACCTGACGAAGAAATTAAGGTACTTTGGTGATCCGGGAGTTTCACACCCACCTTTCTGTTTGTGATTGTACGAACACTGGGGACAGTGTTCGATTTTAAGTGTGGGGTGGGGAGTAGTTAGGTGGTGCTGAATTTTGCCTTGTCTTGTATATAATCGCATGTTCTGTTGTTCTGTTGCTGTGTTTGAATTAATGTGACCTTGTTTTTATGTGTATGTTCGTTTTGTAAATATTTCTTGTTGTGAAGCTGTGTATTGCTGTGAATATTTGTTACTAGTGTGTAAATAGTTTTGTCGAAATTATCGATATTTTTAAAATTATCGTAACTATTTTTACTTTTGGGTTTCTCGGAGTTTGTTTTCACCACAGTTCTTTGGGTCCCATTGGCCGAAGTGGGCTCGTAAATAGACCGTTCCCTATGATGGATGGATGACGACCGTCTTAATAGAAATGTAGTCGATAGGAGTAGTCATTTTTAATTTTTTTGGTGTGGTTGTATCACATTCATGTTGCTACTCTATGGCTACGACATCTTGATTGCGTGTTGTACATAACATTTATACTGCAAAGATGATTCGTAGAAAGCATGCAAATTTTTGTACATATGTGAGATACTTATGCCATAGAATTCGATTCGGTGTGATTGAGGCTTAATTTTGAATTCTTGTAATTAGCTGATTAAATAGTCTGTGAAGTCGTCTTGAGTTGAGCATGTGCATCGAGTGTATAGTGAGGTTTTGGTTGCCACTTCCATGCTATTGTGAAGTATCTAGAACTTGCCTGTTATGTGTATGAAACGAAATGAAGGAAGTGTAGTGTAGGAAAGGATGGTAGGCGTTTCTTTGTTTAACCAAAAGTTTTTCTTGTTTTCCTTTTCATATCCACCTTGAAGATTAAATCTAGTTAGCCCATTGAGCCTTTAGCCTTTATAATTTTTCTTTTGTCGAATTGGAGCCAAGTGTAACCCCTTCTTTTCATTGTCCGTAAACCAAATCCGAAGCTCTTAAGCGCTCAAGAAAATATATAACTTTCCCACAGTGTAAAGGAGTGAAGTGATGAAAAAGAAAAGAAGAAAAAGAGTCCAAGAAAGTTAATCAGACATTTAAAAAAGAAATAAAGTTTAAGCTTTATTTTTGTTAGTCTGGTGTGTTAAAGAAATGGGTGACAAAAATAAAGATGGACTTCAAGAAAAGGAGGAGGAAGGAAGAAAATATGTCCAGAATGTGATGGGATGTATTGAAAAAAAGCGCTTAAGGATGCTAGTTGCTATTATTGGTTAGCCCAGTATATGCTAGTTCCATAGCTGACATTACAACCCGTTAAGTCCCTGCGTGATCCCCATCACGCGTCATATATTAGTGGATTAATACACTAGGAAAGCCTATGGGTCATACGTGCATGTGAATTCTTTTGGGAGAAATTGAAATTGTGTGTACATGCCCCTGCATGAATGATTTAGAGTTCATGTGATCAAAAAGAGGGAAACTCTCTTGTAATGTGAGGGCACATGCTTGATGAGAGCTTGAAATTCGTGTCGGATATCTTGGTCAGCTAATTTGCATGAGTTTGCCAATATCGAGAGTCGATTTTTGAGTCTAGGAGGTCTTGATTTATTAAGTGTCATTGTAATGATGATACTATGCATGTTTTCTTGATGATTTGTTATGAAAATAATCAGTATAACCGTAGCTCCGATTGTCGAGCCAAAGTAGCCCGTGATCAGAGATGTCATTTCATGAGGTGTATGAGTATTGTTCAGGGATGAACAAGATTTTAAGTGTGGGGTAGGTGATCAGGGGCATATTTATATGCCATTGTGAATCTCAAATATAGCTTTTGCCTTGTTTATCAACAATGTTTGTACATTCTCATATAAATTATATGGAAGTGTGATTTTATACTAACCAACATGATTAGCGTTGTTTTGCAGGAAAAACATACTTCTTATGGAGTTAAGATACATGTTAGGAGAAATCAGAGATGGACTCGGGAACGAGCAAGGAAGCAGGTGGAGAAGCAAGAATTCAAAGGGCTCCGCGATGGAGCCGTGACACGCTGTCATCGCGGATGCATTCTGTCCGGGAGATATAAATTCAAGAAATTCCAGAGAGGGTCCGCGATCAAGCCCGTGGCACGTTGGAATTAATTTTCCCAGTCCTTGACATTCCAGTGAAGGTCCGCGTTTTACGCATCGTGGTACGCTGGGCATGCTCCGCGTTGCATGCCGTGCCACGTTAGAAGCAATTACCTGGGCGGCCAACTCCATAAAGCCTCCGCGTTTGCACGTGTCACGGAGGCAGTGCTCCGCGATACTCCGTGACACACGTTATATTATTTCAGGAAAAATTATCCTAGTATCGTAGAACACTTAGGTTCATTTTTAATTGTTCTGACTTGGTGGAGCAAGAACGTGGGTTACAGGCAGTTGAGAGGACGAAAATTCTTAGGTTTTCTCTATCCCTTTCTTCTTTCTTTCAATTGTTTGCATGATTTACATTCATTTAACGATGTTCAATCCACAGTAATTATTAAATCCCTTTCTTGCTGAGGTTATGAACTATTGTATTGAAATGTGGTGATTATCTGGTTGTTTCATCTTTTCTTCTATAGTTGTTCTATTTAATTCTTGTTCTTACTGCATTAATATCTGGCCAATGTTATTAAATCCAAAGTCGGTTTCACCCGAGAGGGCAAGAAACTGGAAAGTTGTGAATTAATAGGATATGATCTTTTCTTAGTTGGGAAAATTGAGAATTGATTTACCTTCAGGATAGAAACTAATACCTGAAAGTCACGTATTAGTCAAGTGTGGAATCGGTTTGTATGGCTAGAACATGAATTTCTTCTTATCACAGAAATGTAGGTGGAAGGTTCGTGATTCTTAAGTTGGGTTAAATGCGAGTTTTAATCCATAGGCATAAGTTCGACTAGCAATCGGAGGAAAGATAAACCATGTATGTCGATACTTAATTTCTTTACATGTTCATTTAGCCTCAGCATGCTCTTATCCGTAGTTAAGACTCAATTGTATAAATATTCTACTTTAGTATAAAAAGTTTCCAAAATATAAAAACTTTTCTTTACACTGTTGTCTTCCATTATTAGAGTTCTTCATTATTAGAGTTATAGTAAATTAACACTCGAAAAAGTTTTACCCTATAGTCCAGTCCCTGTGGGTTCGACATTCCGGTTCTTAACAAGGGCCACTATATTACTTGTACGACCCGTACACTTGCGGGCTCATCAGCAACCCTATGATAAAGTCCATATTAGTATCTTCCTACTTCCAAATGGGGATACTGAAGTATTGTAGCTCACCTCCAGGTCTTTGATGCTCAACTTTCACTTGTTGACAATTCGGACACTTCACCACAAACTCCACTATGTCCTTCTTCATTCCATTCCACCAATAGACTTTTAGTAGGTCATGGTACATCTTCATGGTATCTGGATGTATAGAATATCGGGAATCATGAGCCTCATGCAACATCCGTTATCTCGAATCATCAATACCTAGAACACATAAATGATAGTGATTTTGAAGCACACTATCTCCCCCTTAGGAGAAGACCTCCACCTTCTAATTTTGAACCACTCCCTTTAGCTTTTCTTATATAGGATCCTCGTCTTGCCTAGCCCCGACCTCGATCACCAAGGAAGATTCAGACATGTTCTGAACAATAAAACCACCATCTCTTAAGTCAACCAGGTGAACCCCTAACCATGCAAACCGATGCACATCCTTCACCAAATCTATCCTCCCATCCTCAACATGGAATACACTCTCCATAGACAATCTACTAAGGGCATCCTCCACTACATTGTCCTTGCTCGAATGATAAAGGACACTCATTTCATAGTCCTTGAGAAGCTCTAGCCATTTCCTTGGTCACAAATTTAAGTCCTTCGGAGTGAATACATACTCTAGGCTTTTGTGATCTGTGAACACATCCACATGCACCCCATAAAAGTAGTGCCTCCAAAACTTCAATGCGAACACCACTGCTGCCAACTCTAGGTCATGCTTCAGATAATTCTTCTCATGAGTCTTATGTTGTCTAGAGGCATACTCAATTACCTTACCATACTGCATCAACACATAGCCAAGACAAACCCTAGAGCATCACAATACATAATGAATCCATCCGTGCCCTCGGGTAAGGTCAATACTGGGGCTGAAGTGAGTCGAGTATTTAACCCCTGAAAACTCTTCTCACAGGCCTCCAACCACTTAAATTTAACTTTCCTATGGGTCAACATAATCAATGGTGCTCCAATGGGTTAAAATACTTCAAAAAACCTCCTATAATAGCCATCTAAATCCAAGAAGCACCTTATCTCTGAAGGATTAACTGGTCTAAGTCAATTCTTTACTGCCTCTATCTTTTGAGAGTCCACCTCCACACCCATGTCCCAAAAATATTACTGAGTCCAGCCAAAACTCACACTTCTTGAATTTAGAAAATGGCTGACAATCTTGAGAGTCTTTAGCACGATCCTCAAATGAGAGGCATGTTCCTTCTTGCTCCAAGAATATATGAGAATATCGTCTATGAAGACAATCACGAACATATCCAAATACGGCTTGAACATCCTGTTCATCAGATCCATAAAAGCTGAAGGAGCATTCATTAGTGCAAAGACATAACTAAAAACTCATACTGACCATACCGAGTCTGGAAGGCTGTCTTCGGAATGTCAATCTCCTTAACTCTGAGCTGATGGTAACAAGATTTGAGGTCTATCTTTGGGAAGAACATAGAACCTTGAAGTTGGTCAAACAAGTCATAAATTCTGGGTAGGGGATACTTTTTCTTGATTGTGACTTTGTTCAACTACCGATAGTCAATGCACATATGAAGAGACCCATTCTTCTTTTGAATAAAAAGAACTGGTGCCCCCAACGGGGATTTGTAAGGTCTGATGAAGCCCTTATCTAGAAGATCATTCAACTACTCTTTCAACTCCTACAACTAAGATAAAGCCATTCTGTAGGGAGGAATTAATATAATCTTCGTATTGGGAAGAAGGTCATTACCTCTCCCACTCGGAAGGGACGCCTGGTATATCATCTGGGAAAACCTTTGGATACTCACATACAATAGGGACAGACTGAAGAGTCGGGGTCTCGGATATAGCATCCTTAACCTAAACTATATAGTATATGCAACCCTTGGAAATTATCTTTCTGGCCTTAAGGTAGGAAACAAAATGACCTATAGGCACGACTGAACTACCCTTCCATTCTAGGACTGGCTCACCTGGAAATTGAAACTCTACCGCACGGGTTCAACAATTCACTGAGGCATAACATGCATGCAACCAGTCCATACCAAAGATAATATCAATATCAATCATGTCTAACTCTACTACATCGACTGAGGTGACTTTCTGAAGGACTATGACAGGGCAATTTCTATATACTCGTCGAGCTATAACTGAGTCAGCAAATAGAGTAGAGACTAAGAAGGGTTTTGACAAGATTTCAGGACCGACTCTAAGACTAATAGCAACATAAGGAGTCACAAAAGATAAGGTATCCCCTAGATCTAACAGTGCATACACGACAAGATGAAATACTCACAACATACCAGTGACCACATCTAGAGAGACCTCCTGCTCCTGGTGAGATAAAAGGGCATAAAATATGTTCTGATGCTGACAACCACCTACACTAGTGGATTCACCCCGCTGAGCTGAGTGTGTTGGTGGAGCTGTTAAACTGGTGGCTGGGTCACAACCTCTACCATAGCTTTATTTGGCTGAAGGGAAATCTTTGAGCACGTATCTGAGCTTTCAACACCTAAAACACGTACCTAAACCTGCTAGGCACTCCCTGGAATGCCTCCTACCAAACATGCAACAAACCGGGATGCTGGGCTACTAATATTCTCCTCTGACCTTGAGAGCCCAATGTCCTTCCCCTTTGATCACGCCTAGATCTAGATGGCATACTAGCTGATGATGACACTAGGGCTAATAGTCACTGTTAGGATTGTTGATGATGACCGCCACTGAACCTCTATTGGGAAAACCCAAAGCTTCCTATCCTAGCCGTCTTGCCTCTCTCTCCCTTTCCTTTATCTGATCTGCCTCTATCTGCTGGGCGTATATAACGAATTAGAGAAGTCTAGATCATTATTCAGCATTGTGTTCCTACACTCCTTAACCAGTGAATCTGATACTCCATGCACAAATTTGTTCATACGAGCTCTCTGATCCGCAACCATCTCTGGTGCATACTTGGACAGTGGAGTGAGCTCCAAGGCGTACTCTTGGACAGTAATATGGTTCTGCCTCAACTTGACGAACTCCACCACTTTTGCCTCCCTTAACTCCCTAGGGAAGAATATTTCCAAGAAGGTCGTCATAAACTCATCCCAACTCATGGGAATAGTGTCCACTGCTCTACTGTCCTACCACTGACGGTACCAAATGTAAGAAACCCCCTTCAGCTGATAGGAGGCTAAATATGCATTATCTTATCTCGTCACTCCCATAATCTTGGTGATCTTCGTATCTCCTTAAGAAACTCATACAGATCCTCATCCACTTTTGACCCAAGGAACTCAGGTGGATTCATCCTGAGAAAGTCCGGAACACGAGCTGCTGCTGCGTTCCCATTCTAAGGACCATGGGCCACCACCTGCTGGTTGACCTGAGCGGTCATAGCCTATGCCAGCATCTAAAAAGCCGCTCTAAACTCCACATGAAATACCTGCTCGGGCAAAGGACCTACTGGTGCCCATCTCCATTTCCATTTTCATGGTCATTTCCATTTTCATTTCTTCAATCATTTACTCGGTGGGGAGGCATGATTCTACAAATGCGTATAGTACGAGTTAGAAGTATAGAGAGATACTTCATTGCACGACATAGATCATGAAAGAAGGGTAATTTCCTAAAACTTCATGTAGCCTCTCCCCTATGAGTGTAGCATGCTTCACACCCGTGGAAAAGGCTCTACTCAATGCGACTTTCAAATTCCCTAGGACATTCTAAAAAATTTCTTTGATACCAAGTTTGTCATGACCTGAACATAGGTCTGGACCGAGACACGGAACCTAGAACCACGAATGGCTCTAAGTCGACCCATGACATGAATATGATCACTAAAGAATATATATCAAGTGAAAGTTGATATCTGAAACATGATTAAGAAGAAGTCTTAATACATATTCGATCATAAGTGAGTCAACACTGACAAAGCTGAAAATCTACATATTCTCTGATAAGCCTCTAACATGTCTAAAGAGCTGATGGGACAACACCCCTAACTAGCTCTATAAAGTCTTAGAATTGAAATAACATCAAACTAAAGTTCCTCAAATGATGAGGATTCACCAATTAGAGAAACTAAACTAAGCAGTGGGGGTTGGACTAGCGACGAAACTAAATCTAATCGTGTGAACCTGTATCATGAAATGATACAACATAGAGTATGCGGTCAGTACTTGGAATGTACTGAGTATACAAGGTAAGTAATTCGTGTTGAGTAAGTATAAATTGAAAGCATGCATATAAACATAAATCATAAGATCATGAGAGTAAGGATTGCATGTTGATATCTAAAAACATGTATAGTCATAAACAGAATTTCATATCTGAATAGAATGACCCAAAGCTGAAAATAGAATCACATGGCTTGCCATAGCTGAAATCATAAGAGAAAAACTTATAAAGTGATCATTGGGTCAAACCTGCTGGAAACATAATATCATCAGTCATAAACATATATAACTGAAATCATGAGGAACAATGGGACACTCGTCAGAACCGACACCATCATGATAAAGCTTACGTGATGCCCCATTTATCATACTCAAGTGGGCAGAGCCGTCCAAAGGCTTGCCAGGATAAGTACACTACCATGATATATATATAAAGCTTAAGGCCCTCTGATAGGTGGTGAAAATTCTCTTTAGAGGTCCCAAACTGAATATACCTACATTGGCATATGATTCTGAGATCGGGGAACCTTGGAAACCCAAGCCCACTTGGTTCTAGATACTACTCCCAAAAACATGCATAGTACTCCCATCGTTTTTCAACGATGTTGAAATCATAATCACATGCATAGTATGAAATCTGAACATGGGGAGTCTTGACTCCAAAACATATCATAAGCTGATCTTATTAGCCTTGGCTAAATCATGAAAATATACTTTACTTGTGTGGGCTTGCTCAAAATCTTAGAATCGTGCATATTTGAAATAGACTTCATAAGTCAAAATCATACATTCATACATGGGTAATTCATAAACGTTCATTCATGCCAGATATCTCATGATACTTGAATTCATGAATTATAAACTTGTCTTTTCATGAAACTTGCATAATTGGGCATAATTTTCTAAAACTTGAAATCATGAATTTATAATCAAAATTGGTATAAAATTTTTTTCCCATAGATCTTAAAACATTCTTTGAAATATTGAGGGAATTGAACCATAATCAATTTAGGGAGAATTTCATAAAATTGGGTTAAAATCCCACAAGATCATGAACTTGATTTAGAACTTTAATTCATAGAATTAAGAAGAATTTCAGAGCATGAGAGTGAAAGGAAATCTCATTTGTAGCCCTACATACCCAGGTGAGCTGAATCTACACTTGTCTTTGTAAACCTAAGAGATTTGGAGAAGAAATTAAAGGATTTGAGCTTGATCTTCAACAGAAAACCTCTATACGTGCATGCATGGGAGTTGAATGAATTAGAATAGGTAAAAAAATCCCTTAATACACTTCTTTTAGGGCTTAAAATGATGTAATTTAGGACTTAGGAGTGTAGGAATTTTGAAAATTCCCTTACTAATTCGTCTAGAAAAATGACCCTGCCAGTCACCAAGAGAGACCAGATGAGTCGTTGCGTTATCAGACGACTCGTGGTCTTGACTTGTTATCACCACTGAAAATCCTCATTCATTGGAGTTCCCTATTCGACAAATAACTTGATGAGTTGTTAGGGGCACGACGCACCTTTATCGGTTGCCCATACTACCAATTCCTCCTTTTTTCACCCCCCCCAACACTTAACGGGAGACAACACAACTTATGGGGTGACACAATGACTCGTCGCCCCACCCATCAAACCCCAAAACACATTCCTTTCTCTAACTCAACACCCACTCAACGAGTCACTGGATGATCTGTCAGGTGACTTAATGAGTCACCCAGCGAGTTGTTTTGTGACCTGGTGTAGATTTTTCTATTTTCTCCATTTCAACCCTTGGGTCTGATCTTAGGGTCTTTCGGGTATTACACACCCATCATGTACACACATCCCTAGAAAGAAATTTAATTACTCATAAGTAAAGAGAGTGAAATTATGCCCATAAAGAATTTCTCCACATTCATCATATTATGTAATTAATTTCAAGCTTAAGTCTGCAACAATGGAGTTCTTGCCCAATGGAAATTGAAGAAGAAGAAGAAGTAATTGTACTCTCCATTCTATCTCTATGAACTTCTCTATACAAAAAAATCAATATGACATAATGTGTGAATGTACAATTGGGGTAAAAATCTGTAGATTCTTTTGTGTAAAACTTTCCAAGATTGCCCTTGGAAGCTTTTCAGGTACATTTATGCCAAAGATACATATTTTTGCCCTTGACAGCAGTACAGGTCACTTGTGCGGCACCTACATTTCACAGGTTCCCATCTGCGGGTCGTAGTTCCTTTAGCAAGCTAAGGCAGTGTTCTATGCAAGCCATCCGCGGTGGCACCTGTGTTCCATAGATGCCAATCTGCGGTTCTCAAAATATATTTCATAAAACTTCTAGCTTCATCTGCGTGGCACCTACATTTCGCAGGTGCCCATGTGCGGAACGCAGGTCCCTTTTTCTTCCAGCAGATTGCTTTCAGTTCAATTCTTCCATTTCTTTGTCTAAGTCAAATGCCATCACAAAAGAAGAGAAAGCGCATAAGACTTTCCTACAAACAAGGTAATAGCTCATTCTTAAAAGCCAAATGAGTTGGTAAATTACTAACTCATCACACATTCGTAATTGCAATAAGTTTTTTAATCGAGATTGGCTTGGTAGGCCAAAGAATACATTTAGTATTGTGATTTTGTAATTATTTTCACATGGATTATTTTATAAAATACCTTTTTTATTTAATCTTATCTCATATTCTAAGGTGATATAAAATTATACTGCNTGCCCCGTAGTCCAGTCCCTGTGGGATCGATACTTGGCTTACTTGAGCCACTTACTACTTGTTTGACCACGTGCACTTGCGTGTAGTCATCCAGACAGCCAAACACCTACATACCTGGGTAAGCTGAATCTAAACTTGACTTTGAATGCCCAAGAGATTTGGAAAAGAATTGAGGAATTTCAAGCTTGATCTTCAAAGGGGAACCTCTAAACTTGCATGCGTGAGAGTTGAATAAATTAGAACAGGTTAAACTCCTTTAATACACTCCATTCAGAGCTTAAAATGATGTAATTTAGAACTTAGAAATTATGAAAATGCCCTTACTGATTTGTTCGAAAAAATGAGCCTACCAGTCACCACGAGCGACCAAATGAGTCGTTGGATTACCAGACTACTCATGGTCCTGACTCGTTACCACCACTGGAATAATCCTCATTCACTGGACTTCCTTACCCCACGGAAAACTTGATGGGTCATTAGGGGCACGACGACTTGTCCCCTCCATCCATTGCCCATATTGCCAATTCCTCCTTTTTTCACCCCCACACACTTAATGAGAGACAACACGACTCATGGGGTGACACGACGACTCTTCGTCCCACACATCAAACACCCAAAACACATTCCTTTCTCCAACTCCGCACCCACTTAATGGCTCACTGGACGATATGTCAAGTGACCTAACCGGTCACCTGACGAGTTGTTTTGTGACCTAGTGTAAATTTTTCTATTTTATCCATTTTAATGCTCGGGTCTGATCTTAGGGACTTTTGGGGTATTACACCTATATTCAGGGAGCAACTCGATAACATGGTAGATGATCAAGTAAAATTTATTAATTTAATATTTAGGACTCGCCTCTTTGTCTAATTTCTTGTTTCATTTTGTAACAGTTTGTGTAAATGTCGAACTCTTTGATTATTAATATGCTGCCCCCATATATTACTTAGTTGATTAGGATATGTGGATGTCACAAGTTCTGCTCATATGTTTGGACATTGTGGGGGAGCATGGGATTGACTGTGTCTTGTGATAGTTTAGGCATACGCGATGTGTACTTGATCCTCCTAGCTGGTTGATTACACACCAAGAGTAAGATGATTGATCGAGAGTTGATGATGGGTTTCTAGGCTGGATGGAGATGAATATGTTGAGGCTGGATATTACGCTCCATAGGACCTCGTAGGCTGCTATGCGTTTAGGCGTTATAACTGATGATGATGACTACATGGTGTGGTATCTTTGTATCACACAAATGGTGATTAAAAATCCATTCATTAGAGGCAGAGTCATCGAGCATTCTTCACATACATAGGGTAATACGAGGCACCGGTAAGTTTAGTAAATTTCACTTTGTATTTAATAGTCTTAGTATATAAATTTTCTAGAAAAAAACTATGTATACCAAATGGGTTAAATGCATAGGTGTTACAAGTAGATGGTTCAATAGATATTGCACCACCATTTCATGATTGGGGACGTATGCTTTTTCAAATTTCAGCCAAGATTTGCACGCTGTACAAGAGAATGGGCAATTTTTATTTGACCCAACATACATGACAACAGTTGATTACTAGCAGGCACCCGAGGTGCCGCCTTCTCATAGTAGAGATGCCAAGAGTGGATGTTGTGGGGAACGCGGTCGCGAATATGGATGTGGCTGTGGGCTTAGACATGGCGGTCCTCACTTGGTAGATAAGACTCATGATGAGCCACCTGTTGAGATACCTTGATCTCTAAATCTACATTTAAGAGATGTGGTGTTCTGATTATTGACAAATATTATACAAGTGACAATCTATATACAAGGAATAATAAAGAATGACATTCAAGAACTAGGTCCTTAAAGATCTCTAAAAGAAAGTGAAAAAGTTAGCAAATTGCAGGGAACTCATTAGAGAATATGTTCCTCTACAGAGTTTGAGACTGTTTGAAGAAGTTGTTTCATGTGTGTTCCATAAAATCTTGGAGAATTGTAAGTGGCATTAATTCAATTTTACAAAAAACTGGAGATCAAAACTAGGAAATTTCTCATAAATTATACACAGGGAATTAACTTGAAAATAGGGAAAGAAGAAGCCAGTCGCGTGAATGAAAAAGTAAACCAAGTCAAACTAGAATTGAATTCTTAAAAAGTATTGAACCATTTCTTTTTTGGATTGGAGAACTATAAGGAGGTCACTTACTTCTATAAATACATCATATAAAAAAAATCTTTATAGGTCAACAACAACCAAATAAAGAGGCATCAAAATGAGAGAAAAGTCTACACAAAGAGTGTCATATAGAAGTCAACCGCTACAACGAAAGAACATGTTCCTGTCATGTTTTATCTATACTGTTCTTGAGTTGTGATAATTAGATTCTTGTGGTGTCAAAATAAAATCTTGATTATTTTTTTAGTTGATTGTAGTTGGTTTTGTTTTGTATATTGAAGAGAAGAGAACACAATAGAAGTAGAAGCAGAGTTATTGCGAACAATAGTTAAGGTGTACTACAGTAATTGTAACCTTGACTAAGTTTTTTAGTAAAGAGTTTGGAGAAACCCTACAAAATATAGGTCGTAGTTTTTGTCTCCCTCTAGAAAAGATTTTTTCATATGAAAATATTTGTGTTTATTTACATATTTTGCACTTTACCTTCTTGCTTAGTTGCTCAAAGAATATAACTTTTTGAGTAGTTAGGTCGCAACCAAATTATCAATTGGTATTAGAGCCAGTTCTTTCAATAAAGGATAAAATCTTGAAAGACTAAAGATGATTGCACCTTTAGAAGAACAAGAAGAAAAATCAACTAGAAGTTCACCATATTTCAATAAAGTACAATGTTAAAGGTGGAGGTAAAAAATACAAAAGTCTTAGAAACTGGATATGAATGTAAAGATTATGTGGGGAGTCGTCAAGTCCAAAATAAAGAGGAAAAGAATCAGAACCTAATTGATAATCAGGACCTATATGTTAATGGCTAACCGAAAAGAAGAGAAACACTTAGCACCAATTATTCTAAAAGGAACTTCAGGGGATGAAGGAGACGATGAATAAGAAGATATTAGTAAGAAAAGAATTTTTAGAGGTCATGAACGAGATTAATCATACTCTAGAAACAATCTAGAAAAGGTGACTTAAACTATCTTTGAAATCCTCGAAAATCTCTATCTAGAAAAAGGTAAATTGATGCAAGAATATATTAATTTTCAAGAAACCACTCAAACCTAGAAGAAGCAAAAGAGAACCTGGAATGAGAAATTGGCTATCTCAAGAACCAGGTTCTCACACTAATGAATGAGAAACCAAGATTAGAGATAGAGAAGATCATGGATACAACCCAAGGTAAAAATTAGTGATGGCAACACTTCTGAAGATTTGAAGAAGGGCAAGAATGAGCTGAGAAGACCACAACAAAGCTACAGGTCCCCAAAAATTCTAACACCCTTTCATGTATGCCAAAGAAAGATAGACAAGGAGTTGGGAATAAGAAGACCAAAAACAACAATAAGATTATCACCTCAAAAATTTAGTGCTTCTACTGTGAAGATTGTGGACACATCATGAAAATATTTAGGCTCAAAATTAGAGAACTTTACAGAGACAAACAATATTATGAAGAACTAGACGAAGAAGATCCTGGTTACGCATATCAAGCATGAAAGAATCCTCATATACACTAAAAAGAACCCAAACCTATCTCTAATTTGAAATGAAAGACCAAGGTAAGAGGAAGCAAGAGAATATGAAGAGGTCTTAACACATTACACAATATAAAAAAATATATTCCTTTTACTAAAAAACCTATGAAGAGGGAGTATCGAATATATTTAGAGAATCCCACTTCCTGTAGAAAGAAAGAATAGAGTCTAGTGCACATGTAGATGGGAATGAGAAATTAGAACTTGTGAAGCACAATAAAAGATCTAGCGACTATCATCTCAGGTATTATTACTGGGAGCCTAGTTTTTAAAAAAGAAAGAAGCACAAGAAGGCTAAAAAACTAGGATCATACCTCTCTAAAGGGCCTATAGAAAAGTCATAAAGTAAAAAATATGGACATATAGACCCCCTTTTAAAGTTGAAAAATAAAGGGGATGGTAGCAAGAGCCTAGTTCCTAAACTATCAACAATCAAGAAAGATGAAAAAAGATTGCCTCATAAGCCAAAATAATGCATACATCAAACAAGACACATAATGCTTATAAAGAAAAAGAGAAGATCAACAGATGAAGAGTGTCACATGAATACAAGAAGCAAGTTATAAGGTATTGTGGAACTAAAAGGAATCTGGTTCTATAATCAATCAGGCACAAACAAGAAGGTGTAGATAAAATTCTTCGTCCTCTTATAAACTAAGTCTTGAGTCCTTTGAGACCACAAATATGAATTAGAATTGTAGATCAATTAACCAAATCATGAAAACTTACATCTAGCTTTTAAGATTCTATTAAGACAAGAAAGAGCACTGATCTTAAAGTAATATATAAAGATATGAGGAAGAAAATACTAGTAAGAGGATACAATAATGATTCAGAAGGTATAAAAAGAGAGAGGGGTTCGCAAAAGAAAATAGCCAAGACAGATATGCATATATGAACTTCTTGAGAAATCAGACACAAGAATTGGTTCTTTTAGAAGAAGATATAAGGTGCAAAATAAGTATAGAAGCAGCAAAGAACCTAGTACCTTAGGCAAAATAAAAAAGTAAAACTATAAGCCTGATTGGGTACAATTCATCAAAAGAAGAGTAGGACACATATGATAAAAAATAAAAAATAAAAAATCATACAAAAACAGTTGAGGCTGGATTGAAGATATGGAAAAGGTTGATAAAGAATATTCTTGATTACCCCAAAATTTGGCCATATTTTAGTCACAGTACTAGAAGATAAATCTAAAGCAAGTCTCTGGAGCCCTAATACCTTAACTGATACAAACTCATGGATAGATCAAGGAGACTGGATGAGAATTGATAATGTTATCTAACTCTTAAGAATGATTAGTTGTAAAGAAGAAAGTCAAAGAATGTCACACCTCAAATCCAACCCTAACACAATAAGCATCTGATGCTTCGAAACCATTTTGAAAACACCTTATAAAAATAATAATTCACTCGACTGCCCCATTATTTTTAATTACCTAATTATTCATATTCAAGTCAAGTCAATATTTAAATAATATATAAAAGTGTATATATGATATAAAAATCTATTTTTCAGCTAAAGATGACAATGTGCCTCAATAAGTCAAGCAATTACTTTACATAGTACCCACGACATAATATCTATCTATGGAGATTCTATGAAAGAATAAAGTTAATTCAGATCATAAATCAAAATCTAATAAAATAGTCTCTAGAGATCCACGAGCAAGAATGTGGGTTCACCAAAATCTGTACGAACAACAAGTCCCTCCTAAGGGTCTTGAACCTCTGGAACCCGCTTCTCTCGGATACCTATCATACCATAAAAACAACAATGGTATGTTTGAGTACTGAATACTCAGTATGTGTTTTGATGCATGAGTTTGATTTATAAAATAAAAATAATAATAATAACAATAATCATAATAATTAAAGAAGTATCAGTGAAGCAGTTCAAAATCAATGATGGAGTTAGTCATGAAACTCAATAAAGTCAATTTCAAGTCATTATGTTCAAAAATTCAAGTCCTTCATTCAAGGAAAAAACTAGTACAATCTCATTATCATGCCAATAGAGGGCAAACCAAATTATTCATGCCACCATAGGAAAAACCAGAAAGTAAAACACATGTCAGTTTAGGGAAAAATCAAATATAGAAGAGCCGTTAAAGATTCCCATTACTCAAAAGTGTTAGCCTAGGATTTCAAATCACGATGGTCAATCATCCTTTGGAGTGCTACATCTTCTCCAAAGTGTTTCGTTGGCATAAAATTGGATTTCATTTTCTGTAATAACATAACTTTCCCATCCAAGTTCAAACACAAATAAGTAATGATAGCGTATTTAGCTAAAAATATTTCAAAATTATTATCTCATTAGTAGAGGTATTTCAAATTCATGAAAGAAGTTAAAAACCATGTTCAATTATTTAAATCATGTTTCAAATCAATGGCGCGTTCATAGAGCAAAAAACATGTTAAAGGTTAGTACTTTAAATGCTAGTTTAATAATCTCGTCCATAGGGAAAAATATATTTTT
>JACEIK010003741.1:29406-45516 GCA_018107945.1 Datura stramonium | reverse complement strand
GAAAGAATAGAACTAACTTCATTACTATACTGGAAGAAAATGATACTTGATATATATCTACTGACTATTCTTCAATTTATCGAAGAACGATCGAAAACTCATAATTTCTCGGGAGTCTAGAAGGGAGAAGTACTTACTTTAAGCCTGGGAGTGTATTAACACTAGTTTGGAGCAATTCCAATAACTTTGACTCGGCGGGTCGATGCTTCGGCGAGCGATTTTCACGAAAGTAACTCCGTAGAAATGCTCCCTGCAACCTTATACTTTGATACCCGAAGTTAATTTGACTTTGGATAACATTTAATGGCGTACTCAGATGGAAATCTATAGGAACCCTCATTCTCTCCCTATTTCTGGTCATGTGAATATGGAAAATAACTTAAAGTTGAAGAGTAAGGCCTTTAAATACTTGAAGCCAGTTGCATAGCAACGTGGCACGCTGGCCATCTCGCCAATTTGGCTCAATGCCATGTTGGCCATCGCGGAGGAGGTGCCTCCGTGCCATGTTGCCCCTCTGGGCAGCGCGGTTCTGCCTTCTCTTACGAAAATCTGACTTGGCAATCGTTCGGCCTTTCCCAGGGCCCTTTTCTCGCACGTATGTCATTCTAAAACTCTCAACCAACATGCGAATAGACCAGCTAAGTGCTAGAAACTTATGGGGTGTAACATCAACCTTGCACAAACCAAATCTAACCACATGCGGGCTACGAATTTTAAATCACGCCGATGAATGAGGCCCCTGGGATAGACATTGTGATCGAACTTTTGCAATCAAGTTGGCTACCCATTGGAATTGATTTGCTTTGTCCTCCACTTTCTTGCGGAATATTTGGTGTGATTGGATCGACTCATTCCAATAAAGTGAATTGATTGCTTCTGGAGTTACAGGAACTTCTTGTACTCGCACCCATACCGATGTTAGGACGGGAATGCTTCAGTGCGGCCCTTATGCTTCAGCAGTTGTTGCCTTGCTCTATATAATGCATAGATTCCCATACCAGTTCTGGAAAATATGGGTCAACTTTTATGGTGAATGGCCAATAGCGCATCCCAATCTGATAGTAGATATCTAGGCACGCAATCTTGAAAGATTCTGCATCAAATACTCCTTGAAAGCACTATAATCCTCCTCCATTCCTTCCATCCCGAACTGAACTTGTGTGTTGATGGTGTGCACTGATGGTTGACCTGTATGAGAGTGCGGGGAAATAGACATCATGCTTCAAATGAAGGTTAGTAATATGCCATTATCTGTAACTCAAGAACAAGGTAAAAAGAAGAAATTAGGTAGGATTGTGATATGCTCAGGTGCCAACAGCGAACCATCGGCGATTGGAAGTTGCATTTTCTCTAGTCGCCGATGACTCGCTGATGGCACAGTAAGTTAGAAGCATCAGGAATTTCACTGAGTGAGAAGTTGATGCCCGATCCGTTGTCAGGTATACTAGTTGATAGCAGTGAGAAACCAACAGTCCATGCTTTGATATGGTGCTTCGTAGATATGGCCACCGATTCTCCTTGAAAACTTCAGTTTTCATGATAGGATCGGTGCCCCAGCGGCTCTTCAAGAAGTATCATTAGCATTTCATCGGTTTGGGTCGCTTCTTTTCCTTGAATCCTTCAATGCATTGGACAGGTCGGCGCCTAACCTGCATTTTGTTGGTTGCAGTGTCGGTCTATCGTGCTCATGCTCTTCCTGAAGTGAACCATCCCATCCTAAAAAAATCAAAAACAACAAAAAATATAACAAGAATCAGAAAAAAATGAAAGATGCTTGGGTTGCCTCCCAAGGAGTTCCTTATTTAACGTCGTGGCACGACGAAAGTTCCTCAAGACCTACGATTCATCTAGCTATACAACCTCTATTCGGCCAACTTCTTCCAACACCCCCAAATATCTTTTAACCCGTTGGACATTTACTTTGAAGTTGCTCCCATTCTCACCATGGAGTTCGATGGCCTCGTTCTCGTAAACTTGAGACACCTTAAAATGCCTTGGCCATTTAGACTTTAGTTTTTTGGGGAATAACCGTAGTTGTGAATTGAACAGCAAACCTAATCCCTTGGAACAAAACTACGCTGCCATAGTTTTTGGTCATGATAGTATTTCATTCTGGCTTTGTAAATAGCTGCATTCTCACATGCCTTCATTTTGAATTCATCCATCTCATGTAAATTCTAGGTTCAACCTTGGACAGCTCTTCCCTATTTCAGGTTTAAACTTTTTAATGCCCACAAAGCTTTGTGTTCTAGATCAACCGGGAGGTGACATCATTTGCCAAATACCAGCCAATAAGGAGAAATTCCAATCAATGTTTTAAATGCAGTCTGATATGCCCACAATGCATCATCTAATTTCTGCGCCCATCGGTCCAGTTCACATTGATTGTTTTAGTCAAGATGGATTTTATTTCCCGATTTGAAACTTCCACTTGTCCACTGGTTTGCGGGTGATAAGGGGTGGCCACTTTATGCTTCACACTGTATATAGCTAGTAATGTGTTGAACACTCAGTTTCAAAAATAAGAGCCTCCATCACTAATTATGGCTCTGGGAGTACCGAACTGTGAGAAGATATGTTTCTTTAAAAAGGTTGTTACACTCCTCCCTTCATTGTTTGGTAGTTCAACAACTTCCACCCATTTGGAGACATAACCAACCGCCACAAAAATGTATGTGTTCCCATAAGAACTAACAAAAGGGCCCATGAAGTCAATCCCAAATGCATCGAACAACTCAACCTTTAAGGTTGGTGTTAGTGGAAGTTCATGCTGCCTTGAAATACTCCCAGTCCTCTGGCATCGATCACATTGCTTCACAAAGTCATGGGCATCTTGATGTAATGTAGGCCAATAAAACCCCATTGTAACACCTTAGCTGTTGTTCGCACACTCCCATAATGACCTCTAACAGGGAAAGAGTGACAAGCCTCTAGAATTGGGACCATCTCTACTTCTGGAACACACCGCCATATTAACCCACCTGCAAAACTTCTGAAAAGTTAAGGTTCATCCCAAAAGAATTTTCGGACATCATGCATGAATTTCTTATTTTACTGAAAGTTTAAGCCTTCGGGTACAATGTTGCTGGCCAATTAATTAGAAAAATCAGCAAACCACGGTGTTAGATCGTGGGTTGCGACTAAGATTCACTCATTCGAAAAGACATCATTGATATCTTCTTGTGTTCCTAGCTTCCCATTTGTCTCTAAGCGCTATAGATGGTCAGCCACTTGATTCTCACATCCTTTACGGTCCTTCACCTCAAAGCCGAATTCCTGAAACAAAAAAACCCACCTGATCAATCTTGGTTTTGAATCTTTCTTGGCTATTAGATACCTAAGTGCTGCATGGTCTGTGTGCACCACCACTTTAGTTCCTGTATGCCCGGAATTTTTCAAATGCAAACACAACAGCTAGTAGCACCTGTTTTGTTATTGTGTAGTTTGCTTGTGCATTGTTCAGGGCTTTACTAGCATAGTAGATCAGGTGAAAGATCTTGTCTCTTTGCTGACCAAGGACCACTCCTAATGCCACCCCACTTGCATCGCACATGAGCTCAAAGGGTTTTGACCAATCAGGTACTACAATGATTGGAGAAGAAATCAACCTTTCCGTCAACTCCACAAAAGCCTTCAAACAATCTTCATCAAAATTAAACTTTGCCTCTTTCTCCAACAGCCGAAATAGGGGATGAGCTATCTTAGAGAAATCTTTAATGAACCGGCGATAGAAACCCGCATGTCCAAGGAAACTCCTAACACCCTTCACGGTACACGGTGGAGGTAAATTAGCATGGCATCCACTTTGTCTTGATCCACCTCAATCCCTTTTTTAGAAATTTTGTGTCCCAACACAATCCCTTCTTTGACCATGAAATTAAAATTTTCCCAATTAAGGACCAAATTCGTCTCAGTACATCTCTTTAATACCTCATCTAAATGTGTCAAGCAGTCATCAAATGAGTTCCCCACAACTGAAAAGTCATTTATGAAGACTTCCATAGTATCTTCCACCATGTCAGAAAAGATGGACATCATGCATCTATGGAACGTGGCCGGGGCATTGCAAAGAATAAAAGGCATTCTCTTGAATGCGAAAGTGCCATAGGGACATGTAAATGTAGTTTTTTATTAATCTTTGAGTGCGATTGAGATTTGATTGTATTCCGAGTATCCGTCCAAGAAATAATAGTACTCTTTAGAGGCCAGCCGGTGTAATATTTGGTCAATAAATAGAACTGGGAAATGATCCTTCTTTGTCCAGGAGTTTAACTTACGGTAATCCATGCAAACTTTCCATCCCGTGACTGGATGGGTAGCTATTAATTCGTTCCTTTCATTCGGAACAACCGTGATGCCTCCTTTCTTGGGCACGCACTGTACTGGTGATGTGCTGTGAATTTACAGCACTTTCAATGCTCAAAACTAAAGAAAATAGCATGGACTTAGGTATGTCTATATGGATATGAGGTACTTTTCTTGTGTTTTCTGGTAAACTTAGGTGTTGGCGTAAGATCGTGCAAAAGTAGCTTAAAAGAGCAGAAAATGAGCCAAAATGATAGTCTCGGTATGAGTTGTACATTGTTGGTATGAATCGTAATAAGACTCGTGAAAATATTCAGAATGATGAGCTGACAAAGATGCAATCCACGACTCACAGTACGAGTCATATGATCATGGTACGATCTGTAACTTCAAGTCATGGAAATGTTTAGAGAAATTGCACAAAGGCCGACTCAGGGTACGGATAGCTAAGTACGATTAATGAAGGCAAGGTACTAGTCGTACCAACACACTCATGACAAACTTCAGAGAAATTCAGAGTCTCTAGATTCAAACTACGGAAGCAAGGTACGACTCGTAGGAAGTTGGTATGAGTCATACCAAGGCTCAACACTTAGTCGGATTCAGCAAGCTAAAGACCGACGGAAAGCAGGTACGACCCGTACAAGCCTGCTATGGGTCGTAGGATTGGTCGTGGCTCGAGCAGCAGCAGATATGGAAGTTTACCCTGTTAGCTTAGGAAAAGGATTCTTATGTCTATATAAATACATTTTATGTTTTATTTTCATTAGAGAAGATCAAATTTCATTAGATATTGTTAGTTTTTGTTAGACAATCACGAGAGAACATAGAATTGAGTTGATTAACTTGTGATCAACATTTTCTTGATTTTCTTCTTGATCTTGTGAATTATTCTTGATAATTTCTAGATTTAATCAATGAATTTTTTCTCTCATATACGATTGTAAGTATTGATTTATGTATTTAATCATGAATGTGAATCACAACCTTGCAACTACGAGAGGCTAAAGCCTTCATAGCTAGGGTTGTGGGAACTATGGTGGACAAATAAGTTAGGGTTGCACAAAAGTGATTCAAAATCAATACAAAACACTTGTATTGTATTCTCTTCATGATTTAATGTTTCTTAATGGTGTACAATGTTAGAACTTGCCCGAATTCTTTACTTGTTTGAGTCTAGAGAGGTAGAGGTTAGGAAAAGAGAATTACAACAAAGCCTTGATCTTGATGATCATTGTATTAACTTGAGCTGTGGTCGCAGGATAGTTAAATTTGGAACGAATTGATAACGGTTAGTTTGCAATCGCTCATGAGATCTGACACGGTGATTGAGTATAGTTATCCAATAGGGACAAACCAGTCATTTGGATGAACCCTAGTTATCAGTCCTACAAGTAAAGCATTGGAATTGATCACTTGTGTATACCCGAAGTAGTTATGAACCCCTGGGGAACACAAACCCTAGTTAGTTTTAATTCTTGATTTTACAACATCGTTTTTAGTTATTATTCTCTTTAAACCCCCCACTTTGGAGTAACTACCTAACAAAGTTCACTTACCGACAGTAGTGTAGCTCTTCCATATTCCCTATGGGATCGACCCCAACCTCTAGTTGTGTTCCTTATTGACAACGTCCGCGTCATACTTCGATAGGGGGTATGTTTTGAGCGTTATCAAAAAGTGGCACTGTTATTGGGGAATACAGTTAAAACTAGATTATTTGCTTGTATTTGACTTTTTGGTAGTTATTTCCTTAATTACATTTTCTTTTTGTTTTTGATACCCACAGGCTGTTCTTCGGTGAATGCAAAGCACTCGGAGTAGTGGAGATCCCCTGATCCCGTTGAACCCAGAAATTGAATGAACACTGCACAGAATGGAAAACCAAGAACAAAGAGATGCCTGCATAGCTGAAGAAGCTAGGCAAGCTGCACTTCAGGATACGAAAGATGTTAGAGAAGAAGTAGTTAATGTTGGTCGACATGGGAGGGGCAACAGAGGTTATAGACTTGACCCACAGTTCTTCGATGATGAGGACCCAGACATCGAAGAAGTTGGGTTAACTGGAGCAATTGTGCCACCAACACTGCCCACTGGGGCCAAGTTCGATATCACGAGCACCATGGTTCAATTGCTAAATATGAAAGGGGTGTTCAATGGTCATGCAGCGGATGACGCCAACCTACACTTGATGAATTTCGTAGGAATATGCAAGGCGTACAGGTTTCTCGGAGTTAGCCAGGATGTCATACGGCTCAGACTGTTCCCCTTCTCTCTATCAGGGGAAGACACTTTATGGTTATCGGAGTTGCCCAACGACTCCATAACCAACTGGAGGGAACTCAAATAGGCCTTCTTGGAGAATTCTTTCCTCCCTCCAGAATGTTGCATCTAAAAGATGAGATCTACAATTTCCGACAAATAAAAAAAGAGGCGCTTCATGAAACTTGGTTGAGGTTCAAAAAGAAGTTAACAAAGTGCCTGAACCATAAGATCCCAAATGATAGTTTGTTGGAATTTTTTTACAGTTCTTTGAATAACAGCACCAAAGTTGTGGCAGACACGGTGGCAGGAGGAGCATTGATGAGTCACACTTAGGACCAAGCTGCTACAATCCTTGACAGGGTGACTAAGATGAACAGGTCATGGTATACAAGGGAGGCTGATGCAGCTATCAGTACATATGATGTTGGTTTGATTGCATACCAACGAAGGAAGGAAGAAGAACACGACCAAGAGTTGGCTCACATGTGTACATCATTGGATATGCTTACAAAGAACATCATGGGAGCAGGAGCCAAAAAGGTAAATGTAGTGGGAACTCAATGAATGGAGCTGGGAGCTGATCACTCTAATTCTGAGGAAGAGGCAAATTTCCTAGACAGCCAAGTGGAGGGTTTCTGAGCCAATGCCCAAGCATCTGGACAAGAAAATTGGCACCAAGGTTCTAGAAACCAATGTCAGTACCAATACAGAGACTACTACAACCGAAGTGGGTTCAGAGATAGGAGCTAAGGTCATGAGCGCGAAGGAGAATGGAGAAGAAATGATGGATACTGCAATGACCGAACTAGAGTTTATGTGCCTCCCAATGCACGAGAGGGGGAGGCTGGCCAGTCTAAGTTGGAGAGCATGATGGCCGAAATGCTGAAAAAGGTGAGGTCCGCTGATGATCAATTGAAGGAGATCCAAAGTGACATATCAAGTATGGGTCAGAAAGTGGAATCTCATGCTATAGCCATCAAGAAGATCGAACATCAACTTAGGAAATTGTCAGCATCAATGAACCCTAGACAAAGGTACACTACCTAGCAACACCGTGCAAAACCCAAAGAATGATGGCCATTGCATGGCAGTGATGATTAGGAGTGGTAAGACCACAGTTGACCCCCCTTTTCCGGTTGTAGTTGAACAGACGAAAGAAAGCATAATGGAGGAAAATGAGAAGAGTGTTGAGACAGAGGGCGCTGAGCAGTCTGAGGCCCCAAGAGGTAAAGAAGAACCCGACATTAAACAAGGAGCAACTAAAATCTACAAATCTATCCGTCAACCACCGCCACCATTCCCTCAAAGGATGAACAAAAAGGTAGAAAATGGTAAGTTCCAGAAATTCCTTTCAATGTTTAAACAGTTATCTGTGAACATACCATTGGTTGAGGCATTGGAACAAATGCCGGGATATGTGAAGTTTATGAAGGACTTGGTGAATAAGAATAGATCCATGAGCTATGAGCCGGTAGACAATGTACATCGCTGTAGTTCCATAGCTACAAGGGTCCTAGTTCAGAAGAAGGAAGACCCAGGTTCTTTCACTATACCATGCACCATTGGTAATGTCGAGTTTCCAAGGGAACTTTGTGATCTATGAGCAAGCATCAACTTGATGCCCTTGGCAGTGTTCGAGAAATCCGGCTTGGGAGCCCCCCCACAGACCACTATATGGCTACTAATGGTCGATAGAACTATTAAAATGCCAGTGGGGATCCTATTCGATGTGCTTGTCAAGGTAGACAAATTGATATTCCAATCATACTTCATGATTTTGGATTGCGAGGTTGATTATCAGGTCCCCATCATTTTGGGGAGATCATTCCTTGCAACCAGGAGGGACCTAGTAGATGTGGAGGTGGGCCAATTGAAATTTAGACTAAACAAAGAAGATTTCAAATTTAACATCTATCGGTTGATGCAACAACCGAAGGAATTCAGTGTAGCCTCAGCACTAGAGGATGAATATGAGTCACTTGATGAATTTTGAGTAGTCAAGAGACTTGCGTCATGTCGCGACATTAAATCAGGCGCTTCTTGGGAGGCAACCCAAGTGGTGGCTTGGTGAAGTCTGAGTAACAGGGCTACTCGCGCCGTTAAATCAAGCGCTTCTTGGGAGGCAACCCAAGTAATTGAACTAATATGTGTTTAAGTGTGAAGGGAAGACAAATACAAGTGGCATAAAACTGTTGGAAAAGCATCCACTACAAATCTCAGTACGACTCGTGATAGCCATGTACGAGCTATAGCAGGAGGTGTGGTTAACTTCAGAGAGATTCTTTAGAGCAGAAGTTCAGGGTACGGTTGGTCCTACGACTCGTAACGCATGTATATGGGTCTTAGTACTCACTATGCCAGTGAACTAACCAAATCATAAGAGATGAATACCTAAGAGTCATAGTACAATCGGTACCCTCACGGTATGAGTCGTAAGATGCACTCGTAGGTCCCCAGGTAAGTTTCTTAATTTTCTGAAGCACGAGTCCAGGGGACGAGTCATGGGGACATCCTATGACTCGTGGTACGAGTTGTGACGGGTCAAAATCTTCAATATTACCCGACTCGGCCCAGATTTTTAAATCTGCCCCTCTTACCTATTTAAATCTCATACCTAACCCGACCCTTCTCCCACGGAAACAACCCACTACTCACGACCTACACTCACTCTCCCCACACATCCGTAACTCAAACCATAGAAGAATCGAGCAATTTCTTTCTCAAACCAAGTTCCTCTCAACCCTAAACATTGATTACCAGTCGAAGAAGCAATAAGTAAGTAACACATTGAATATCGAAAAATTTTAGCTTGCTTGAAGCTTTCACTATCAAAACCCCTGTGAGTATTGAAGTTGCTCGAAAATTTTCAAAAATACAATGATCAGTGATGTTAACAAACCATGAACGACTGGAAAACATCATATATTTGTTGGGTTAAACTTGTGAATTGACGTTTCCAAAAGTTGAGTTACGGGTAGTAATTAAGAAGGGGAGGGATGAGTAGTATTTAATTGATTGAATGATATGCCTAGACATGGGGATATCTGAGTACCCAAATTGTGCAAAAGAACCCCTGTAAACTGAGCAAAAAAATCACATAAGTCATGAAAGTGGCATGAAACACAGTACGGGTCGTAGTTTGTCACTAAGAGTCATACTGAGCATTCGTACCAAAGAACTGAACAGGGCTAACTAGAAGAGTCCTTCCTACGACTCGTGGAATCGACCTATGGGTCGTACCGCGAGTTGTGGAAAAATACAGAAGAAATCATAGTGTGAGGCTTCATCAGACGACTCAGGGTACTAGTCGTACCTTCGTGGTACAAATGGTACCTGTGAGCCGTTACATGTATATAGGATTGTTGGGTCTTCAGACGAGTCGTACCTTCAGGGTACGACCCGTACTGTCGACCCGTGATAGGAATCTGAAACTATTCTTCTCTTGTTCCTTTTTTTTCAAATATGGAATTCTGACTTTCTTCTCTACAGGAACAATGATATTGAAGCGCAAAGCATCCAAAGCAACATCTCGGAGGATATTAATTGATGAAACAACTGAGTCAGAATCTGACAAAGTAGGGAACTCCCCTAGTGGTTCAGTCGAAGAGTATCAGGTCGATACATCGGATATAGATGGAACCCGAACCACTAGGGCAAAGGCAAAAGCTCAAGCCGTTGCCACTACCTCCACATCATCCCAAGTTCCCCAGTCCGAGGAGGGAGCTAGATAAGGTAATCAGGAGTTGGGAAGCAGCTCAAATGCAGATGAAGGAGCTAAGGAGGCCTAATCTGGAGAGGCAGGTGGTAGTGATGAGTCTGAAGAAGAGGAGCCTAGGGAGGCCCGCACAATTCGGTGGAGAGTGCCAGGGGCACAAGAAATTTATGAGAAGCACATATCTCTCACCGCCAAAAACAAACCTAGGTGGAGCATTTAGGAAGAACCGAGGATCCTCACAAACTCACCAAATGAAGTTGAGGAGATGAAGCGGATATTTAGCTTCTATGGCTTTGAGTGGATGACCAAGACTCCAACTCAGTACACCCCAGAGATAGTCCGCGAGTTCTATGCAAACTACTTGGCAACCATGGAGGAGAAGGCCAAGAAGGGGTAGAAAGTGAAAGATCATCCCGGATTGGAGAGTGTCTTGGTTCAAGGTCGATAGGTCGACATATCTGAGCGCACCATCTCCCGGGTTTTGTATGGGCCATAGTTTACATCTCCAAGAGCTATGCCAGAGTATGAGTACCGAGTGGAGGTGCTTAAACAAATTCAGCAGATAGGCATTAAGGAGCGCCAAAGGCAGTTATAGTGGTTGGCGGGTGTTTTGGCTGAGGACAAAGAGGCAACAAAATGGGTCGCTGGTGGAAAGAAAGTTACGAAGAGCTCGCTTAACTTCATAGCAAAAGCTTGTTGGACACTAATGCACCACAGATTAGCACCGACAGTCAACGACAACACCTTGAGTGCAGGCAGAGCAGCTCTAGTGGCATGCATCATGTCTAGATACCCGATCAACATCCCGCGGATCATTGCAGAGGAGATACGAGATCGGGCAGTGGGGTTGAGAACCACTATCCCATTCCCGAGTCTTGTATTTAGATTATACACAAAGGCAGGAGTTCCACATGACGATGAGCGTCTGATCGGAAGGCAGAGTATAGTAGACATCAGCCTTATCCGGGATGAGATGAACCCGCTAAGTCATGCACGACTTCCCACAGCTATTCCATAGAGCCAGTCAGTACGGGGTGCATAGGTTAATGCCCCCACTATACAGGGGCAGAGCAAGACACCGACTACAGATGCAGGTCATTTAGAGGCAGCTCCCAGCACTTCTTCCACACCATCAGCTAGCCTGCAGACCCAGACTCCATCAGGGTACATACTAGTACTCTAGGACTTCCTCCAGCAATTGGCCAGAAGGTTGACCATGGCTGAAATAAAAATTCAAGCAATGATGGAAAGCGTAAAGCCATGGGTCAAGGCGGAGATAGATGCAATGGCTCAGGCTATACATGCTCTCTTGGATGGATTTGAGAGCCGCTTTAATGTGCGAATGGCAGAGCAGACGGACACTAGCAGTCTCCATGAGAAGTCCGGAGTCAACTAGTCGAGTTGTCATCACAACAACCGACAGTTGTAGAAGCTCCCACTCTTCCAGACTTAGATGCAAAGCTTGAAGAAGAGATTGACTTGGCGGATTATTGGGAGTCGACGGTAGTTGTTGGAGATAAGGGAAAGAAAAGACTTGTTGAGGATGCCAGAGAAGAGAGTCTGAGGAAGAAGAGGAAAAAAGAGAGGAAGGAACGCAAACGGGGAAGAACAGAGAGCCTGTAGACTCATGATGCACATATGCCAAAACTACAGGAGCGATCTAGAGGAGCAAGAAGCTCCACCATGACTCAGCCCAGTCTTGTTAGTGGCCATGACCCTTCGGGTGAGCCACATTCAGCCCAGATTGACACTGAGGCCATTGAAGTGGCCAAAACTACTGAGGGGGTAAGCACTTCCCCTGTGGATACTTCATTGAGTGCACCGACCACCGCTAGCACCACGATTACAGCGGAGGTACCTCCTTCGTAGGATGACAAGAGCACCTAGAGTGCCACAGGTATGTCCCTTTCCCTATGATCTTATAGTTCATGCTTGGGGGATGAAGCTTAATTTTCAAAAAAAGGAAGGGGTGTACTTGTGATTTTTGGGATTTTTGAATACGTCCGAGGGTTTTTCTTGTCGTGTTTCTTTTCCCTCGGCCATGATATGTAGTAGAACCGACATGTTTAGGATTTTTATTTTTAGTTTGTGATTTTTATTTAATTAGGAAATAACTTAGGAGTACTCATCCAATAAAAATGCACAAGTTTTGATTTTTGAAAAAAACTGACCCTGTTTAAAAAAATTTGATGCATTAGCTATGTATTTATGACTACATGCACGATTTCTATGGATATTTTGATGTCATTTAGTTAATTAGCATGAGGAGTATTGTTAATTCATGTGTAAACCAGATAGGTAAGATGAGTATAAGTCATGTACCATGAGTGAGTGAGGTGTAGTATTTAATTCAGTATTGTGTTGAAGATCTAGAACTTGCCTGGTTGGTCTTTGCATAGGCTATGGATATGATCATAGGCCGTTTTGGTTGAAGCCCACTTTTAGCCTAAATAACCCTACCAAAATCATATGATTCCCTTGATCTCAATTTTGAGCCTTTAATAGACCATTTTTCTTTGATTTACATATTAACCGTACCCATTTCTTTATAATAAACCTATTTTGGCCCTAGTCCTTTCTTGGATATTGTGAACTTCAACATAGCAAAATGACTAAGTTCAGGGTGGCTAGAGTAGGGGTGCATAAGTGATGGGAACGAGAAAAAGGGAGAGAAAAGAGAAAAGGTTAAAAATTAGGTGTGGTGGGAAGAGAAAAAATAAGGAGATGAAAAAAAGTTGAAAATCTTGAAAAAGAAATTTCAAAAGAAAAAAATGTTAGAAAAAGTTGAAAATACACCACACCATACAAATGTACATAAAAGAGGTGAAAAGGGAAGAAAGCAATGAAAAGAAAAAATGGTGAAATAGGTGAAGGGTGAAGCCAATGGATGTAGTGCCAAGGAAGGGAGGGTCACTTAAAAAGATCTCATATTTATCATGTCCATCCCTAAGCCTACATTACAAGTCATATCAAGTCCTATAGTGATCCTAATTTGACCATCCGCCAAACCGAAGTAGAGAAAATAAGGTAAGCCTATGGTATTTGATACATAGTATTTGGAACTTTTTTGTGAGGGTGAGTGTCTCACTTGTTTAGTCTCATACAATATTTGATACTATATTTGTGAGTGGGGACTTCATTTGTTGTGAGGGTACATGGATTATGTCTGCTTTAGCCATTGGTCTATGTGAAAAGCATTGATGATGACTTCATTGCCTGTTGATAGCTAGATGACATGTCTTGATTCCTGTTTAGAATGTTTTGTGGTTGGTTGTAGTACATTAGATAATGCTAGTTCATGGAGAAGGGGTTAAAAGTTGTTGTATGTATAGTGCATAGTTTGTTTAAATGTTGGCTGTAGTATCCTGGTTTTATTTTCTAGTTGAGCGTCGTGTTTTAGTTTTTCTTTTCTTTGCCTGAGGACATGCAAAAGTCTTAAGTTGAGGGTGTTGATGTGCTGTGAATTTACAGCACTTTCGACGCTCAAAACTAAAAAACATAGCATGGACTTAGTTATGTTTATATGGATATAAGGTACTTTTGTTGTGTTTTCAGGTAAACTTCGGTGTTGGAGCAAGATCGTGCAAAAAGAGCTTAAAAGAGCAGAAATGATCCAAAATGATAGTCTCAGTACGATTCGTACATTGATGGTATAAATCGTACTAAGACTCGTGAAAATATTCATAATGATGAGCTGACAAAGATGCAATCCACGACTCACAGTACGAGCCGTATGATAATGGTATGAGCCATAACTTCAAATCGTGGAAATGTTAAGGGAAATTGCACAAAGGCCGACTCTGGGTACGGATATTTAAGTACGAGTTGTGAAGGCAAGGTATGAGTCATACCAACACACTCGTGAAAAACTTCAGAGAAATTCAGAGTCTCCAGATACAAACCACAGAAGCAAGGTACGACTCGTAGGAAGTTGGTACAAGTCGTACCAAGGCTCAACACTTAGTCGTATTTCAACAAGCTAAAGACCTACGGATAGCAGGTACGATCCCTACAAGCCTGCTATGGGTCGTAGGATTGGTCGTGGCTCGAGCGGCAGCAGATATGTAAGTTACCCTGTTAGCTTAGTAAAAGGATTCTTATGTCTATATAAGTACGTTTTATGTTTTATTTTCATTAGAGAAGATCAGATTTCATTATACATTGTTAGTTTTTGTTAGACAATCACGAGAGAACATAGAATTGAGTCGATTAACTTGTGATCAACCTTTTCTTGATTTTCTTCTTGATCTTGTGAATTGTTCTTGATAATTTCTAGATTTAATCAACAAAGGTTTTCTCTCATCTATGATTGTAAGAATTGATTTATGTATTTAATCATAATTGCGAATCACAATCTTGCAACTATGAGAGGCTAAAACCTCCATAGCTAGGGTTGTGGGAACCGTGGTGGATTAATGATTTAGGGTCGCACAAAAGTGATTCAAAATCAATGAAAAACACTTGATTTGTATTCTCTTCATGCTTTAATGTTTCTTAACGGGTATAAAACATTAGAACTTGCTCAAATTCTTTACATTCTTGAGCCTAGAGAGGTAGACATTAGGAAAAGAGAATGACAACAAAGCCTTAATCTTGATGATCATTGTATTAACTTGAGTTGTGGTCGCAGGATAGTTAAATTTGGACGAATTGATAATGGTGAGTTTGCAATCACTCATGAGACCTTACTCAGTGATTGAGTATAGTCATCCAATAGGGACGGACCAGTCGTTTGGATGAACCCTAGTTATCAGTCCTACAAGTAAAGCATTGGAATTGATCACTTGTGTATACCAGAAGTAGTTATGAACCCATGGGGAACACAAACCCTAGTTAGTTTTAATTCTTGATTTTACAACATGATGTGTTGTGGGTTTACAACACTTTCGACGCTCAAAACTAAGAAAATAGCATGAACTTAGGTGTGTGTATATGGATGTAGGGAACTTTTCTTTTGGTTACAGGATAAATTGGTGTTGGACCAAAAAATTGCAAAAGAAATCCTGAAGTATGCAAAATATGCTCAAAGTGCAAACCACAGTACGGGCCGTAGGAAGGTCCTACGAGTCATACTGATGACCGTGAAAAGTTGCAGAAGGCTAAGGTTGAAGAGATGCAATGTACGAGTCGTACCAAGCTGGTACGAGTCATGGTGTTGAATTCATGACAAAATCCATTAAATTTGCATAAGAGACTGACTCCTGCTACGGAAAGAAAGTACGACCCGTGGGAAGAAGGTACGAGTCGTACCATGACAGTCGTGATGAACTTCAGAAGAATTTCAATGTTTCAGAATCAAATCATGGGAGCTCAGTATGGATCGTAGGAAGGTGGTATGAATCGTACCAGGATTCAACACTTAGCCAAAATTAAGCCAACCATGCAAGGTACGAAAGGAAGCTACGGATCGTAGGATGCTGCTATGGATCATAGGTTGGCTCGTGACTGCGGAACCAGATATGGAAATTCATCTTGTTAGCCTAGGGAAAGGATTCTTGTGTCCATATAAATACGTTTTATGTTTTATTTTTGGGTAGACAAGAGTAAAGTTCGAGAGAGAAGACCAGAGAAGAGATTTTTAGGAGAATTGAGTTGATTCAACTTGTGATCAACCTTTTCTTGAATTCTTCTTGTTCTTGCTACTTATTCTTCAAAATTTTGGTGATTAATTAAAGTAAGTGTTTTTCTCATTCATTCTTGTATGTATTGATTTACGTTCTTAATAATGAATACAATTCACAACCTTACAACTATGAGAGGCTAAAACCTCCATAGCTAGGGTTGTGGGAACCATGATGGATTAACAAGCTAGGGTTTCACAAAGT
>JACEIK010003740.1:32145-51541 GCA_018107945.1 Datura stramonium | reverse complement strand
CATCCACGTGGACCCCATACAAGTAATGTCACCATATCTTCAATGCAAACACCACCGTGGACAACTCAAGATCATGGGTCGGGTAATTCTTTTCATGAACTTTTAGCTATCTCGAGGCATATGTTATTATATTCCCACACTGCATCAACACACATCCCAATCCGAATCTCGAAGCATCACAATATACTACAAAGTCATCAGTACCCTCGGGTAAAGTTAACACTGGTGCTGAAGTGAGTCGGGTATTCAATTTTTGAATGTTTTTCTCACAAGCATCCGACCATTGGAACTTCACCTTTTTTCGAGTCAGCCTGGTCAATGGGGCTGCAATTGATGAAAATCCCTCAACAAATCTTCGGTAGTAGCATGCTAAGCCCAAGAAACTTCAAATTTCTGAAGGATTCACCGGTCTAGACCAATTCTTCACTGCCTCGATCTTCTGGGAATCTACCCTTATGCCTTCACTTGATACCACATGACCCAGAAATGCCACCGAGTTTAGCCAAAATTCACACTTGCTAAACTTTGCATACAACTGACGATCCTTGAGGGTTTGCAACACTATTCTCAAATGGCATGTCATGCTCCTCCTCACTCTGTGAGTATACCAAGATGTCATCAATGAACACAATCATGAACATGTCCAATTATGCCTTGAACACCCTATTCATTAGATCCATAAAAGATGCAGGGGCATTGGTTAGTCCGAAAGACATAACAACAAATTCGTAGTGACCATACCGAGTCTTGAAAGCGGTCTTCGGGATGTCACTCTCCCGAACCCTGAGCTGGTGATACCAGGACTTGATATCAATCTTGGAGAAGCACTTGACACCTTGAATATGGTAAAAAAGTCATCCATCCTGGGTAAGGGGTACCTGTTATTGAAGGTAACTTTGTTCAACTACCGATAGTCAATACACATGCGAAGGGAATCATCTTCTTTCAAACAAATAGAACAGGTGTACCCTATGGAGACTTGCTCAGTTTAATGAAACCCTTTTCCAACAAGTCTTTTAACTGATCCATCAATTCCTTTAGTTCGGCCGGAGCCATCATGTAGGGAGGAATAGATATAGGTTGCGTATCGGGTAATAGATCAATATCGAAATCAATTTTCCTCTCCAGAGGAACACTGGGAAAATCATCAGGAAACACATCCGGATATTCGCATACCACCGGAACTGACTGAATAGTCGGGGTCTCGAACTCCACATCCTTAACCCTAACTAGGTGGTACATGTAACCTTTAAAAATCATCTTCCTAGCCTTAAGGTAGGAAATAAACCGACCTGCTGGTACCGCCAAACTACCCTTCCACTCCAACACTAACTCACCTGAAAAATTAAATTCCACCGTATGGGTCCTACATTTAATCAAAGCATAACATGCAAATAACCAATCCATGCCGAGAATAACGTCAAAGTCAGTCATGGCTAACTCTACAAGGTCTGGGGATGTAACCCTATGCAACATAGTGATCGGGCATTCTCTATATACTCGTCTAACTATGACATAATCACCAACAGGGGTAGAAACTAAAAATGGTTCTGACAAGGTCTCGGGACTAACTCCAAGGCTTCTAGAAATGTAAGGAGTCATGAAAGACAAGGTAGCTCCCGAATCTAGCAAGGCATAAACATAAATATGAAAGATACGCAATATACCAGTGACCATGTTCGGCGAAGTCTCCTGCTCCTGGAATGAGGCAAGGGCGTAGAATCGATTTTGGCGCTGTCCTCCACCCCCATTAGTCGATCCTCCTTGTAGAGCGGAATGGACTAAAGTTGCTGCTGTCTTGGTGGTCTGTGCACGACCCATATCATCACCCTGTCTAACATATGGGCACTCTCGGTGCATGTGCCCAGATCTACCACACCCATAGCAGACATCTGAACCGAGTAGGCACTCTCCGATGTGAATCTTGCTGCACTTCCCACAGGCTGGAGAGGTATACTCTAACTGGATTCCCTTCTGACCCCTCCTGAAGCCCTGCTCCTCTGATCACTCTTGGGCCTGGATGAAACACTAGCTGATGATGGTGCTAGGGCTGGAGACCTCTACTGGAGTTGTGGATGGTAGCCACTACTGGACCTCTGATGCAAAAACCCACGACTATCCGTCTGAGCCCTCTTTGCCTCCCTCTCCCTCGCATGAGCCACCTCCATCTGCTGGGCATACAACACTATGCGAGGAAAGTCCATATCCTAGTAAAGTATGGCAGTTCTGCAATCCTTTTCTAAATAACCATCCATACCATGAATGAATCATCTTACTCGCACCTTTTGATCCATCACTAACTCTGGGATGTATTTTGACAAACGAGTGAACTCAAGCGAATACTCTAGCACTGTCATCTTTCCCTGCTTGAGGTTCACAAACTCAGCTGCCTTCAACTCCCTCATCTCCCGAGGGAAGAACCTGTCAAGAAAGGCCTTGTGGAACTCATCCCAACTGATAGGGCCCGCTCCCTCTGCCCTGCTGTCCTTTCATTGCTTGTACCAAATATTGGGCGGCCTCTTTTAGCTGATAAGAGGCCAAGTGAACACACTCCCCATTTGCCACCCCATAACCTGAGTGACCTTCGAGATCCCTTTAATGAACTCGTGTGGATCCTCATCCACTTTTGATCATATGAACTCAAGAGGGTTCATCCTCAAGAAGTCTCTAATCCGAGCCTTCGCTGCATTGCCATTCTGTGGGACCTGTGCAATAGCCTGCTGGTTGACCTGAGCGCTCAAGGCCTGCACTAACATCTGAATAGCCGCCCGAAACTTAGGGTGGGCAGCTGGCTCTGGTGCTTGGGGCTCCTGAACAAGTGGGGCTTGCTGATGCCTATGGTCATTTCCACCCCTGTGGCCTTTATCATTTCCATTCCTCCTTCCATTCATTCTTCTAGGAGCCATAATTCTGCAATCGCGAATAACACGAATTAGTAGAATGGAGAGGCTTTTCATTGCATGACATAGAACATGAAAGAAGGGAACATTTCAGAAATGTCTCATAGACTCTTCGTTATAGGTGTGGCGCGCTTCACACCCATGAAAAAGACTCTACTTAACGCGACTTTCAGACACCCTAGGACACTTCAAACCTATTTCTCTGATACAAAGTTTGTCATGACCTGAACGTACACCCGAATCATAGACACGGGACAAGGGACCCCGACAGACCCCATGTCGACCCATGGCACATTCATACAACTAACCTCATTCAACTAAGCGAAATGATAATCATAAAAACATAGCGGAAACGTAATTATAACATAATATCAGGAAATACCGGACATATATATAGTTGAGTAACATATTCTTGTCTGAAAGCCTCTAATACATAAGATGGGTTGATGGGACAACATCCCCAACTAACCCGACCACTACTGAAAGATAAATAACATGAAATTCTATCAAAAGACCCTCGTAACATGAGGACTTACCAATAAGCTAAAAGTGTAAGCTGGGATGGACTAAGAGTGAGGATGAGCCTGAGATCCGGATCCTGTATCATGACATGATACAACATAGAAAGTATGTGGTTAGTACGTGAAATGTATCGAGTATGCAGGGTAAGTAAAACAGATGTTAAAAGTATAATAAACTCATAAATAAACATAGGAGAAGGATATCATAAATTTCGTAAGATAACATAAGGCTCAAGACTTTCAGATCATTCGTAAATCATTAATCATCGTAATCGTAAGTAAACTTTATCAAACATAACTTGATCCAATAACATAAACATAACGATGCATGAGACATGCGGAACAATTGGAGGACTCGTCATAACCGACACCGTCATGGTAGAGCCTTTCATGATGCCCCACTATCTCGCTCTAGTGGGTAGAGCCGACCTTGGCTTGCGAGGCGAGGGTCGTGTATTAGGCATTATATCACATTTCAGGGGATCATTATCAATACATCATATCATTTAGGAACCCAGGGCGGCATGTGGTTATGAGACACCAGCGTAGTCCTTTGAACGCCGGACTACTCGGTGCTAGACACGGCTCCCAAAAACATGCATATTGGCTCATACATAAATCAATGACATTATGCATTAAGATTCATTCGATAAAATATAACATTTATCATCATTGATCCCCTTTAAAACATGCTTAGCCAAGAATCATATGCCCTTTTCATCGGCCAACATCATAAATCGATAAGTCATATAATTTACTTCATAATTCATAAATAATTATTCAACATGTGGGCATTGCCTAGTACTTCATCGTATTCAATTCTTTCAAAATATGCTCATAAACATGGGTAACTTGACTTCATCCTTTTCCGTCATCAATAATTTCAAAATATTGCATATTCATCATATATCATAATTTTCATGAACCTTCATCAAATGGGAATTTTAAATTTAAAAAACTTGAAACACGATTTAAAGAAAATAATAGAAAACCTACCAATCATTCATAATTCCATAATTAAAACTCAATTAAATTATACCCATAAAGAGAAATAATATTTTCATGCATTTGGGTAAAACCCCATAGAACTTGAATAAGAGGATTCATGATTTAAATTCGAAATTTGGGCATGGGTGAGGAAGAATTTCACCCATTTTAAAACCCTACATACCTGGAAATGGATTGATTAGAAGTTCCTTGAATACCCACAAAGAAATAGATGGAAACTTGGGGAAGAAGACCTTGAATCTCCCAAAAATCTCTCTAAGCTTTTGCATAAGAATGGGCATGCATAAAGGACTTAACTCATTTTATCACACTCAGAAGAATATCCAAAACTATGTAGTTTTAGGGTCTTAAAATGTGAAAAAATCGAAAATACCCTTAAAATTATTTCCCTGAAAACTGCTCTGGATGGACCAACGACCAACCCAATGGGTTGTGCAACATACCATGACTCGTGGTATCGAGTCGTTGGGTCCACTACATTATGACATCCTCAGATTCTTCCTACGACTCGTGTCGTTGGATCGACAGTTGTCAACCCCTTGACGAAATCTGACTTTCCTTTCCACGAGCCTCACCATGACTTGTGGTGGCATCAAACGAGTCGTGGCCTCCATCCGTTGAATGCACTGAAATCCAACCTTCAAACAACCACTAGAAACAACGAATCGTGGGATGCCCCGTTGTTTCCCCCACAGCCTAAGTCTAGTCCTTCCAATGATTGGTAACAATGACTCGTCGTTCATGACAACGAGTCGTTACACTGTCCATTGTCTCCACTTCTTCCATGAACTTCCCAAGCCATGACAGCTTATGTAGACTTGTGGTATCCAACCACGAGTCGTTGGGTCACCCGTCCTGTGATGTTTTTACCAGTTTTCTCCACTTTTCCAATTCAACTCTTGGATCTATTCTTAGGCCTCTCTTGGGTATTACAGTGGCGTATGAGTTAGAGCTACCAATGGAGTTAGCCTCGGTACATCCAGTTTTCCATGTGTCTCTATTGAAGAGGTGCATTGGTGACCCGACTTTGGTTGTTTCGGTGGAGAGCATAGGTGTGAATGATAGCCTTACCTATGAGGAAGTTCTAGTTAATATCCTTGATCGTCAGGATTGGAAGTTGAGAAAAAAAAGAAGTAGCTTCAATAAAGGTTTTATGGAGGAATCAACTTGTTGAGGGAGCTACATGGGAAGCCAAAGCAAATATGACGACTAGATACCCGCATTTTCCCCCTCCGACTCAGTTTTAGCATGAGGTATCAATTTCCTCCTTAGTACTCTATTCAGTATCATATCAAGTTCATGTCTCTCAATTCATTTCAAGTTTTAGTGATGTTAGGCATATTTTCATGCCCATTTTCCATGTTTTCACCCATATTTTGACCATGCTTTGAGTTCATAATCCTTAATTTATGCTTAAATTCATGTGTGTGTGCTATGCACTAACAAATGATTTTAGTTGATTTGATCAGGAAACTAAGCAAAATGGGCTCAAAATGATGCAAGAAATGAAGATTTGAGGATATGATGGGTTTAGTGCTATGGCTAGCGCCCCGCACCAAGTCCCAAAATTCAAAGAATAAAATCTCAACCTAGTGCTATATGGGCCATCCCTCAAACTTCAAAGAATTGCATTTCAAAAATTTGGCGAGATGAGTGGCGCCCTGCACCAGAGGTGTCCAGACTTAGAGAAATTTGACGAACACTCTAGCGAGATGAAAGGGGGGCAATGCGCCAAACCCTATCCTGAGCTGAAATTGATGAAAATTTGACTAAGTTTGAGACGAGATAGGAGGGGTGGCACGCCAGAGCCATTCCGTGACGAAAAATGCTGATTTTAAAGCTAAGTCTTGAAGGGTAGAAAGGTCATTTAAAGGCTCATCTATAAATATAAGCCTTAGGTAATTTGTTATGTAGTTTTAGACTTTTGGGAAGCAGTCTTTACTCATTTTTATTTCATAGTTCATTCATGAAAGCTTGTAAGCCGTTTGGAAGGAAGACAAGGTTCTACAACTAGGTTTCCTTTTCTTTACTTCATATTTTCGCATGATGATGACTGTGTATTTGTTTTTCTGCTTGTCTATGATTGGCGAAACTGATATTCTAAGATTGTAGCCATGGTGAATGGTTGATTGTTTGACAGACTAAATAAACTTAGTTTTGATTCTTCTTTTATGGTTGTTTGTATTTATTTGTGTTTAATTTATTATTTATGAGATTGATCACATTGTAAGTAATCTGTTAGCTTTCGGTTGAACTTGGGAAAGGGAATCAAAAGGATTAAAAATAAATACAGAATGAGAATTCAAAGATCCTTGAACCCTTTGGTGATAGGATAGAAGTTGTTGTTGAGGATAGGGATATATTCTTCAACCCTGTTTGGTTGAATTACAAGTAGGCATAATTTTCGTTTCATTGTTCTGTTGTGACCATAAAAATATAGGCCTTAGGGTTCATGAAATCGTTTTTAGATGCTAGAGATAGTGGCAAGAAATGGGAAAATAATTTGCAACTAACAACCATAGGAAGAATCATGCTAGTTTAATTACGTCAAAAACTCAACTTGAAACCAACCGAGTGTCATTGCCCTAGTCTATCATCATTATTGAAATACAATCAAGCTTGCATTATTTTTAGTTAATTTTTACATTTGAAGCTTTAGTATTCTAATTTTTCAAACAAATCTTCATTTTACTTGTTTCTTAGATTAGTGAAAATAAAGTGACAATCTTGTAACGATTAAATTGACAAGTCCCAGCGGGTACGATATCTGGACTAAAAATTCCTATGTTACTTGACGACCACATGTGCTTGCGTATGCTTGGGAGACATAAAATTTTTGGCGCCATTTCTGGGGACTTGAATATTATTTAATTGTTTGTATGTTAGAATATTTTTTCTCTAGTCTGTATGTTCGTTTGTTTCTTGTTTTTGTTGAAGTTCACAAGATTGTTTGCCTTAGTGTATTCCAAGCACGAGAAGTCAAGGAACAACCTTAGCTTTTCTTGATCCTAAAATAGAGAGAACCTTTCAAAGGTTAGCTATGGAAAACATCGGGCAAGCAACAGGTGAAGAGAATGAGAAGTTCCAGTAATGCAGTTTTCTAGGCCAAATGTTGAAAATGCTTCTGAAGAAATTATTAAGCAGGCCATCACTGGGAACTTTATGTTGAAAGAAGGGACTATATGTAGAATTCTAGTTCAATATCAGTCCAGAGGTCCACTACGAACCTTTCTCAATCTCCACCCCTATTGGCGAGTCAATTAGAGCCAGCCGGGTGTACAGAAACTGCCCAGTCTCGATATTGAATAAATTCATTCCAACTGATCTCATAGAATTAGATATGGTCGATTTTGACCTTATCCTCGACATGGATTGGTTACACTCTGGTTATTCCTCAGTTGACTGCAGAACTAGAGTTGTCAAGTTCCAATTTCCAAATGAACCAGCGTTAGAATGGTTGGGCAGTAATTCAACACCTAAGGGTAGGTTTATTTCCTACCTTAAGGCCCAAAAACTCATCTCCAGGGGATGTATTTATCATCTAGTACGGGTAAAGGATTCCAACTCTTAGACCCCAACTATCCAGTCAATTCCAGTGGTTAGAGAGTTTCCAGAGGTATTTCCTAAGGATCTTCCCGGAGTCCCCCCTGAATGGGAAATAGACTTCGGGATAGATATTCTCCCAGATACTCAGCCCATCTCCATCCCTACTTATAGAATGGCTCTAGCTGAGCTTAAGGAGTTGAAGGAGCAGTTAAAAGATCTTCTTGACAAGGGTTTTATCAGACCCAACATCTCTCCCTGGGGTGCTCTAGTACTATTCGTGGGTTAGAAAGACGGTACCCTCAGAATGTGCATAGATTACCATCAGAACAAAGTCACAATTAAGAATAGGTATCTCCTACCTAGAATTAACGACCAATTTGACCAACTTCAGGGAGCCAGTTGTTTCTCGAAGATAGATCTCAGGTCGGGGTACCATCAGCTAAGGGTCAGGGAGTATAACATATCAAAAATAGCATTCAGGACTCGGTATGGTCACTATGAGTTTGTAATGATGTCCTTGGGGCTAAGGAACGCCCCCGTAGCCTTTATGGACTTGATGAACAAAGTCTTCAGCAGTATCTAAATTTGTTCGTCATTGTATTTATTGACGATCTTCTAGTATACTCCAAAAATAAGGAAGAACATTCTAATCACTCGAGGATAGTGCTTTAGACGCTCATAGACCTCCAGTTGTTCGCCAAGTTCGGCAAGTGTGAATTCTGGTATAAGTTCATGATTTTTCTGGTTCAGGTGGTCTCGGGCAAAGGTATTTAGGTTGATCCTCAAAAGATAGCAGCAGTAAAGATTGGCCCAAACCTACCTCTCTGGTGGAAATCAGGAGTTTTCAAGGCTTAGCTGGTTATTGCCGACAGTTTGTGGAAGGTTTCTCCTCTATAGCATCTCCTCTGAATAAATTAACTTAGAAAAAGGTGAAGTTCCAGTGATTGGATGCGTATGAGAAGATTTTCTAGGAATTGAAGAATCGGCTCACTACCGCTCCATTTTTTACCTTGCCAAAAGGAACAGATGGGTTGGTTGTCTATTGTGACGCATCCAAAGTTAGAATTGGTTGCGTTCTGATATAGAGGGGAAAAGTGATAGCCTACACCTCTAGACAACTCAAAGTTCATGAGAAGAATTATCCAACTCATGACTTGGAGTTGGCAGTGGTGGTGTTTGCACTGAAAATATGGAGACATTACCTATATGGGGCTCACGTGGATGTGTTCACAAATCACAATAGCCTTCAGTATGTGTTCAGTTAGAAGGAACTAAATCTTCATTAGAGAAGGTGGTTGGAGCTACTAAAAGATTACGACATGAGTGTGTTGTATCACCTAGGCAAGGCCAATATGGTGGATGATGCACTATGCAGGTTTTCTATGGAGAGCGTAGATCATGTTGAAGAGGGAAAGAAGGAAATGGTAAAAGATATTCATAGACTAGCCTGGTTAGGGGTGCAGTTGGTGGAGTCAGCTGAAGGCGGAGCAGTGGTGCAAAGCGGGTCAAACTATTCCTTGGTTGTGGAAGTCAAGTCCAGAAAGGATAAAGATCTCATCCTTCTTAAACTTAAAGAAGTGTTTCTCAGGAAGGAGGTTGAGGCTTTCTCCAAAGGAGGGGGAGTGCTCCGTTAACAGGGCAGGTTGTGTGTACCAGATATTGGTGAGTTGAGACAACAGATACTGGCTGAAGCACACATCTTGAGATACTCCATTCACACTGGGCCACTAAAATGTACCGCGATTTGCGGGATATTTACTGGAGGAACGACATGAAGAGAGATATCGCTAAATTCATAGCCAAGTGCCCAAACTGCCAGCAAGTCAAGGTAGAGCATCAAAGGCCAGGAGGCATGACTCAGGATATAAGATACCCACATGGAAGTGGGAAGAAGTAAAAATGGACTTCATTACGGGTCTACCTAGGACTCATTGGCAGCATGACTCAATCTGGGTAGTAGAAGACCAGATGACTAAGTTAGCACACTTCCTCCCAGACAAAACGACGAATTCAGCTAAGGACTATGCCAGACTTTACATCCGATAGTTAGTCAGACTTCATGAGGTGGCATTATCTATCATTTCAGACAAAGGAACTCAATTCACCTCATACTTCTGGAAGTATTTTCAGAAGGGACTAGGCACTCAGGTCAAGCTCAGCACAACTTTTCACCTGTAGATAGATGGGCAAGCTGAGCAGACTATTCAAACCTAGAAGATATGCTGAGAGCATGTGCAAATTTCAAGGGCAGTTGGGATGACCGTTTGTCTCTTATCGAGTTTGCGTACAACAACAGCTACCACTCTAGCATTCAGATGGCCCCATTTGAGGCATTATATGGCAGAAGGTGTAGATCTCCTATTGGGTGGTTTGAGGTTTGTGAAGCTACCTTGATAGGGCCAGACTTAGTTCACAAGGCAAGGAAGAAAGTTCAACTCATCCGAGAGAGATTGAAAATAGCTTAAAGCCGTCAGAAATCTTATGTCGATGTGAGGAGAAGAAAGTTGGAGTTTGCAGTTGATGACTGGGTTTATTTGAAAATTTCTCCCATGAAAGGGGTGATGAGGTTTAAAATAAAGAAAAAGCTCAGTCTGAGATATGTGGGGCCCTATAGAATTTTGAGGTGTATTGGCAATGTAGCCTATGAGCTAGAATTACCTTCAGATTTAGCAGCTGTGCACCCTGTATTCCATATGCTCTTGAAGAAGTGCATTAGAGATACAACTTCAATGCTGCCATTGGACAATGTAGAAATAAAGGATAGTCTCTCATATGAGGAGGTACCAGTCCAGATCCTTGACCATCAGGTTCGTAAGCTAAGGAACAAGGAAATAGCTTTAATCAAGGTCTTATGGAGAAATCAGCAGGTTGAGGGAGCTACGCGGGAGGACGAAGTAGATATGATGTCCAAATACCCGCATTTGTTCTCTACCAACTCTGTTATAGCTTAAAATATTAGTTTTGCATTAGAAACTGATTTAGTTATTGGGTTCAATTTATGTTTTTAAGTTTTCTTTATGATTTTGGATGTATGTGTGAAAGGTGAATTCAGTTCAATTATGTATGTTGACATGTGGATACACATTCTGTCAGTTTTGGAGTTAAATGAGTAGTATTTGATCATTATGATTGTTATTCCCTGCTTTCCTATGTATTTTCCAACATTCGGTGATGAATGTTTTCAAGGGAGAGATACTGTAATGCCCCAAAAATCCAAAGACTAGATCCAGGACTTCAATCGAAAAATATGGAAAATCTGCAGAAAATACCTCAGAACAACTCACCTAACGAGTCGTTATAAGACCTAACGACTTGTTAGGTCAGTCGTGGGAAGGGGGATTGAGAAATTGAAAGGGATAGACAGTGTATCCCATGAGTCCTTACCACAACTCGTTATAGGACATCACGATGGGGAGATTTAGACTTTTGGACAGTGTGGTCCACGACAGGTGACCACGAGTCGTGTTCACTCACCACAACTTGTTAGGTCCCTCGTAGTGGCCTTCAGGGATTCCCAGGCAGTATACTCAACGAGTGTGACCACGAGTCGTGGTCACTGATCACGACCCGTTAGGACCATCTGACAGTTTTTCCCTATGATTTTCTAAGAGTTGTTTAGTAATTTTCTACTCTCCTAAACTTTAAACTACATCTTTTTAGACATAATTTCATACCTATTAGTGGGAATGACGGCCTCTCCCCTCATTCCCCACGTACATTCTCAAAAAAACATCGTAGCTCTCCTCTCAAGAAACTCTCACGTAGGCTTAGGGTTTTCTTCCATTGCAGCAGTTCGAGTCTTCTTCTCCAGGGAATATTTAATCAGGTATGTGGGAATTCAACAAGGGAATAGTTCTTCCCTTGTGTCCCCAAAAACCCTCTTATAGTTTCTCTATCAGTCTTAGCCCTGAGTTTTCGAGTATGAAAAAGTTACATGTTTATTATCGTTGAGTTCACGTAGCAGGATATTCGTTTTTATTGTTGATATAATCTCCATCAGTTCTTAACTAAATGGTAGATGTTCCTACGAAAGTGAATTTAAGCCCTAAGTTTTCAAGTGAACTGTATTATATTGAATTTCTCATGGTTTGTGAAGTGTGATTTGGGATGAATTTCTAGTATTCCTTATTGTTTAGATGTTGAGTAATTTCTCCCTTGATAAGAATGATTTTATCCCTGACACGAATGAGAAAATTTTAATAATGCTTGTCGGATGAGATTTCCTTGTGTTCTTGAAATTTTTTTCCATATTGTGGATTCCCGTGTTGTTGGAATAAGTTGAATTTTCTGATTGCTGCTTAGTAGTTCCGTTTAGTTAGAATGTAGAATCTCCTTAGAAATATTCAAAATTTGTCAACTAATCAGTTTGACTACAGAATTCCTTGAGGTGTCTGTGATACCTCCCAGTTAGCACAATCAGACTCAGGACTCAGTTTCATTGGTCCACTAGGAGGTCAAGACACTTTAGAAAGATATCTTTGACTAGCTATACAACCCCAGTCAAGTTAGAATTAGTTCTTAGATGGTTACGACGCTTCTAGATAAGCAGCTCTGACCAGTCTAGAACCTAGTTTCGAAATCTGGTCTGATAAGACTCTCTGGGTGCTTTCAGTTATGTGTCCCTGACTAGTCTTGGACCCTAGTTTCGAGCTATCATCTTAATATTTAGTTTAGGTAATCCAATGGGAGCAAGACTTAGCTCTGAGCGGACCGGGGTTCTAGCGCACCAAGGTTCCCAGAACTATGTTGCCAGCGTAGGATACAATATTTATTGGCCTGATTGGCCCCAGACTTTGTGATCACCCAGTTCATGCCTTTATACCCTGGCAAGGTATATTGGTTCCTACCAGTGGGGTGTATGTATCGGACACCACGTCTAGCTCACGTAGTTATATGTCGGTTACAGACTCTCCCACTTGTCAGCTCAGTCCAGTCTCAGTATAAGCAATTCAGCTTAGTTTCAGCTCCATCAGTTTAGATCAGTTCAGCACAGTATCTCAGACTCAGAACTTTCAGACCTAGGGCATGTCTTTGTAATGGTCATCTTGACCATCTCAGTCTATTACAGTTATTCAGCTCAGTATATTAGTTGGTCATTGCATGTCATTTTCAGTTCAGTCTTTTATATTCTGTTGTGTTCTCTCCTGCTTATTCAGTACATTCAAAGTACTGACACATGCTTTTATTTTGTATCGTTTCATGATACAGCCGCAGGTTCTCAGACCCAGCGTCGTTAGCCGATTTCGTTTAGGTCTCTTTCCCAGTAGGAGAAGTGTGAGTCCTCATCCCTCGAGGACGTTATTTCATTTATTTCAGTTTCCTTTATTATTATTTTAGTTAGACTTAGAGTTAGCTAGGGTCTTGTCCCAAAAACTCCTCAGTTAGATGGCTTTCAGACGCAAACATGGTTTTAGTTTATTATTATTGCTCAATGTTTTACTATGTGATTCCGAATTTCTTTCATGAATGTCTTACATTATTATTTTAAGGCTTCCGCTACTATGTTTACTCAGAATTCTAGTGTAGCATAGACCAAGGGTTGACTTGGGGTTACTTGTTACTCCAAGTACTGTGTTCCGTCTAGGGTGTAGACTCGGGGCAAGACATCAACTTGAAACTAACCAAGTGTCATTTCCCTAGTCTGTCATCATTATCGAAATACAATTAAGCTTGACTTCGTTTTAGTTAATTTTTACATTTGAAGTTTTAGTATTTTAATTTTCCAAGAAAATCTTCATTTTACTTGTTTCTTAGATTTGTGACAATAAAGTGACAACCTTATAACTATTAAATTGACAATTTTCTATGGGTACGATATTTGGACTTAACAATCCTATATTACTTGGCAACCACATGCGCTTGCTTGCGCTTGGGCTCTATCAAGTTTTTGGCGCCGTTGCCGTGACTTGAATATTGTTTAATCGTTTGTAGGTTAGAATTTTATTTTTCTAGTTTGTATTTTATGTTTGTTTCTTTTTTTTGGTGAAGTTCACAGGGTTGTTTGCCTCAGTGTATGCCAAGCATGAGTAGTCAAGGACCAACCTTATCTTCTCTAAATCCTGAAATAGAGAGAATCTTTCGAAGGTTAGCTATTGAAAACATCGGGCAAGCAGTAGGTAAGAGAATGAGAGTTCTAGTGATGCAGTTTGCTAGGTCGAATGCGAAAAACCCTTCTAAAGTAATTGTTAAACCGACCATCACACGGAACTTTGAGCTGAAAGAAGGGATTGTGCGGTTGGTAAAAATCACTTGCCAATTTCAGGGCAAGCCGCACAAGTATCCCACAGGCATCTGATGATGTTTGTAGAGCTGAGTGAAAAATTCCACTACCAGAACGTGTCAGATGAATATGTCAAGTTGACTCTGTTTCATTCTCACTAATCGAAGAAGCCAAGGAGTGGCTTCAGAATGAGCCTGCAGGATCCATCACCACTTGAGAGATCCTCTCCAATAAGTTTATCAATCATTTTTTCTCTTTAAGAAGAATTAAAGAACTGAGGGAAAGATCTCTGGATTCATACAGAAAGATGGAGAAACACAAGCTCAAGCATTGGAACATTACAAGGATTACTTGAGGGATGTATGGTATCTAATAAGTTTTACCTACTATTGAATTTGAACCAATGAATCCTGGTCCACACCACATGCAACCTAAGGAGATAATTAGCACAACTTCATTGAGGGACTAAATCCCAAATCTAAGATACTCCGCTACTACACAAGGATAGATTCTGTCCAAAAGTTATGATGAAATTGAGGCTCTCTTGAACCTCATATCTGTGGGGAGTCAGGATTATCAAGACTTTGGAAGAGGATTTGCAGCAGCAAAGGTGCAGAGAAAGCTTGAGGTGGATGGTTTAGCGGCAATCAAGCAGACATTTGCTAGTTGGTGAATGTGATCAGTGAGTTGGTGACCATACCAGCAAGAGGGCAAGTGCAGCAGGTACAAGTCCCACCACCATCATGTGAGGCATGTGGAGAAGGCCACACCTATTCAGGTTGTCCTCTTAATCCTAAATCTGTATATTTTGTGGGACAACAAGATTATGATGGATGTTTTGCAAGTAATGGATATAATCAGGGGTACTAGAATGGAGCAAATCCCCCATGAGGAGGGAACCAAAACTTCCAAAGGCCCCAAAACATTTATCAAAGGCCACAGGGCTAGCAGCATAAAATTTCTCTTGAGGAGACAATAAAACAATGGATGGTGCAGTAGATGCAAGTGGTAAATGAAATGCAAAAGTCCATCCATGAGCTTGAAAGGAAAATGGGGAAATTTTCCCTACAACAGAACAACATACCATTGGGGGCACTCCCGAGTAATACTGAGAAGAACCCCAAGGAAAATGTAAATGTTATTTTCTTGCGCAGTGGTAAGGACCTGGGTGAGGTTGTCCCCAGAAAAGAATAAGTTGATGAGGAACAGACTGTGAAATCTAAGACTGAGGTAGGGGAGTCTAGCATCCCACAAATGAAAATTGCATTAGCTAGACCACCTCCCCTATTTCCTTAGAAGGTTGAAGAAAAAGACAGAGGACACAACCTATACTAAGTTTCTTGAGTTGTTGAAGAAGGTTCATATGAATATTCTATTGGTGGAACTCTTATAGGAAGTTTCAAAGTATGTTAGGTATCTCAGGGATATCGTGTCCAATAAGAGAAGGGATACAGAGTTTGAAACTATGGCTCTTACGGAAGAGTGCAGTTCCCGAATCAAGAACAAAATTCCTAAAAAGTTAAAGGTTCCTGAGAGTTTCACTATTCTTGTCACTATTGGAAGCAAGGAAGTTGGTTTAGCTTTGTGTGATTTGGTTGCGAGCATCAATTTGATGTCTGCATCCATATTCAGAACACTGGTATTAGGTGAACCACGTCTTACCACAGTGACGTTGCATCTTGCGAATCATTCTCTAGCCTATCCTTAGGGAATCATTGAAGATGTCTTGATTAAGGTAGGACCTTTCATCCCACCGATGGACTTTATATCTTAGACTTATAAGGCAAATGCAGCAGTTCCCCTCATTCTGAATAGATGATTTTTAGCCATCACCGACGCAATCATACATGTTTAGTTGGGCAAGATGTCTATGAGAGTAAATAGTTAGGAGGCAGTGTTTGAAGTGTTCAGAACAGCACGAATGCCATCTCATTCTGAGGACTTCAAGTTGAAGCCAGCGGGAGAGCCTGGAGGTTGTAATCAATTAGTAAAGCAGCAAGTACTGCATGAAGGTGTAGCAGATCCTTGATATGGTCATAATTCCACTTAGATGAAGGAGTGACGGGGACTATAGTCATGCCGCTATGTTAAATCAGGCGTTGCATGGGAGGCAACCCATGAATGTCATTCCACGACGATAACTAAGGCACTTGATGGGAGGAAACCCATTCTTTTTAATATTTTGTATGTTTTTATTTTTTTTGTAGAGACTAAAAGGGCGTAAGAGGCAAGAACAAGCTGAGACATTGAGCTAAAAAGTGTAAGTCTAGGGGTGAGTCGCTAGAGTTAAATCCTAGAAGAAGAAAATTTTGTCAAGTGAGGCTACAGGGGGTGCGCCGCGCCAGCCCCTATCTCCAGAGAAATTTTTTTCTAAGCCTATGGTGAGCTAAAGGGGGCAGCGCGCCAGAGGCTGGATAGAAGAAAATTGTTGCTCAATGTGAGTCAATATTGACTCAAAAGACCTTAAAATGACATAAAAGTCCATGCCCCACCTTTTATTTAAAGTCTCATTAATCCTTTTCCCTCAAAAAGTTGAAAAACAAAAAAGCTAAAATGTCTCTCTTTCTCTCTCTCCCTCATAACCCTTAACTCCCATCTCTCTCTCCTCCGTTGTTTTTTTCTCCAACAAGTTGGTGAAGCTCTCATCTTCAACTCAAGTAAGTATATTTCTCCTCTCTTGTTAGATTAATGATCCAAGCATGCACCCACACCCTTCTCCCCCAATATTTAGAACCCAAAATCACCATTGTTGGTGAAACACTTGAATTTCATGTTTTGGGTTTTATGAGCTTAAAGTCTTAAATTCTTCCATGATCATATGTTATCTTTGTTGGGTAGCTTGATTCTTGGTCAAGTATTGTGATTTGAACTTATGGGAATGATGGGAGTAAGTGAATTGAATTCTTAAATGTTGGTGGGTAGGTGCATTATTTGTAGAGAGAGAAAGTACATGAAGCTTTGAATTCTTGAATGTGATAATTGCTTGAGTTGGTGAAATTCTTGATTAAGTCATGTTGAATGGTAGTAAATTATTTATTGTTGGTTTATTGAATTGAATATTGTTACTTCATTACATGAAATTACTTGAATTGTGTTTTGGAGAATGAAAGTGAGAGGGATAGCCTAGATAGTGTATTCTTGATTAAAAGTTAAAAGCCAGAGGAAAGTTGAAAAGAAAGAAAAATTCATGAACTTGGTGTAGTATGAGTTAGTGAATTAAATTGGATTGTTGAGATTGGATGATGATGGGGAAAGTCCTGGGTATCGTATTTGATAAATTCTCACATATACGCTAGAAAAATAAGTGTGGGATAAATTTTGCACCTTCCACACTTAGTTAGTTAGTCATTTGGTTCACAAACTAATTTTGTAAAGTTCTTGATTTTTTTTGCTTGATAGTACCATGGAACCAAAAGGAAAGGTGGTGATTGTAGCTGAGAAGAGACAAAAGAGGGGTAGACCAAGAAAAATAGAAGCTAGTTGTTTGGCTTCTAAAGCAGGCCCCGCAAGGAGATTCGGAGCGAAAGCAGTAGAGCCTCATGGGATTACTTAGTTTAACGCTTAAAAAGAAGCCAAGTATGCACCTAAAAACTAGATATATGAGGGCTGCTTGGCACTTGAGAGTTCCCGGCCATTTGGGACAAGATACGTGAGTTGGGAGCTGGCTATATCTTCAATGAGCCGGAGAGGTGCAACCTCACTTTAGTGAGGGAATTGTATGCAAATTGGGACACCTCATTCGGAGAGAGTACAAAGGTAAAGAGTAGAGGACAGATGGTGAGATTCACAGCTAAAAGGTTTAATTCCTTCTTAGACATACCTGTAGTAGACCCTTCGGAGTATTTCATCTTGTTGGAGAAGCCTCCATACAGAGACATCCGTCACACTTTATATGGTGAGCACTCATCCGCTCGATGGGTGAGGGACTATAATGGCACGCATTCCACACTTGCGTTTTCCTAGTTGAATAGGGAGGAAAAGGTGTAGGTGAAGCTAGTATGTGTTGTCTTTCTCCCTAGGACACATTTGACAGAGGAGACTCGCGAGTGGATTATCTTGGTGTACATGTTGATGAAGGGGATACCGGTTAATTTTGGTACTGTGATTTGTGAAAATATGAGGAGACCATGAGACAATTGTAGCTGGAAATATTGTCATGGAAGTCTCTTGACCATGTACTTAAGGGAGGCAGGTGTCGAGGTGGAGGATGCAGACTTTATTTTAACTTTGGCAGGACATTAGGCTGGATAGATGATAGACGTCACAAAGGTGAAGTAGACTGCCCCTTCCACAGGACCCTCTCTCACTATAGTTGATTGGTAAGACCGAGATGAGAGTTGGTAGGGTCGTATGTTTGGGATGTTGGAATTACAACTGAAGATAGGAGGTGACCGGCCACTGAAGAGGAGATGATAGCTTTAGAGGCACGGTTCCCGCTCACAGATAATGCTATATTGATGTGCCGAGTGGGCCCAACTTTTGAGGAGTTGCTTGATGATGATGAGGCTATAGTCCTTATTGATGGTGTTGATGATTTAGACATGGAGGAGGAGGAGGATGTTGCTACAGGAGCCATGCAAGTTGATGGCGAAAAGGATGATGCTTAGCAACCTGAAAGTTTCTTTTCTCTTCCTTAATGATGTGATTGTGTGTGCACTGACGACACTGCACCTTTTTAAGTATGGGGTGGAGGAAAGTTAGATTTCTGTTGTTCTTTAATTTCTATATTTGTAGGTCATAGCATTATTATGCTCGTCCTCATAGCAGTAGCTTGATGATTCGTAGGTCATGGGTTGTAATAGCTAGTATGGTGATGTTGACTTGGATGTCTGGGATGTTTGACTTGTTATTCGTCTTGACTATGTTATGTTTGGTCGGTTTATTTTGGAGTAATTTTATTTTGTTTGTTTTGTTTGAGTCATTGTAGTCATAGAGTAATGACGTTTTCCTATGATAGATGGATGAAGATCGTCCGAAGCGAAGTTTCTTCGCATTTTTTTAAATTTTTAGGATTGAGTTGTAGGTCATCCACTTGTATGCTTGTTAATATTCTTCTTAGCCGCTATGCTAGAGTAAATAGAATGGTCATCTTGATTTCATGAGTTAGAATCCTTGAGAGACGCACATATCTCTTTAATTTGACTCAACATATCCTTAGGGCTTAATTATGAATTTAACTTGTCATTCAATATGATTGTGTG